>LPNX010302130.1:0-21980 GCA_001517045.1 Pseudotsuga menziesii
TCGATTCTCATTCTCTCCGTTCATTACAAAAACGGTTACGGAGTCTTCATGTACCATCTAATTGAAAATGAGAAACAGTTAATAGATTTCTAACTGTCAAGACTCTCAAAGTATCGAATGTTGATCTGTACAAAAATGATTCACATTCCATGAATACCATAGATTCTCAAAGTCTCTAACTAAAAAACCCTTAAGTCCTTTGAATACCCAGCTTGTCTGACTCTCTGCATTCCGCGAATAGTCATTCCCTAATTCTCTGATCCTATTGGCTTCTCATCGAATCAATACTGTGCTAGACTCTTCATGTTCCACTGTTTCCAGTTCAAAGGGCCCTGGGCTCGGCTCTGAATATGGAGAATTCCTCTGCTTTGGGGTTTTACCTTTCACAATGGAGTTCCATTCTCCCTTACTCCAAATCACTTCATTCTATACGCTGCTCTGCAATTCCATGCCACACCACTTCAGCATGTTTTCGGCTTCCTCCACATCTTTCTCCAGCGCCACATTCCTTCTGGTCTGGCCAGAACTTAAGCCATCTCTACTGTTCATCTCCTTTTGCGGTTTTGGTCATCAATTGCTTGAATGCGTTTTAAATGTTTAAATAGGAAGTTTATTTTCTTATTCTCCCACCATTGCGGAAAGATAATCAGCTTCAGTCTTGATATTCTTCTCCGATGCATTTGCCTTAGTTGGCTGATTGTTTGGTTCCGCGTCGGAACGTTTTGTTCTTTCATTCTCCGCCGTTGCGGGCGGCAGACTATGAAGTCTCTCGATCATTGCTTTGATTTTTCAACCTTGCAATGTGGTTGTCGCCGATCCTTGAGTTGTGGGCTTCCGTCGTTGCGGATGCAAAAGTCACTATCCTTCTGCCGTTGCGGATGAAAAAATCACTATCCTTCCAGCTGTTTAGTTGTTTCTCCTCCGATGAAGAGTTTGCCCATTATCACCGATCCTTGAGTTGTGGGCTTCCACCGTTGCGGATGAAAAAAGTCATTATCCTTCCACCATTGCGGCTCCTGATTTTGCTATCATGCTGACGATAATATACTGTAATAATATCCGCTATCATGCCGACGATAATATCTTGATTCCGCTATTCCGCTCTCATGCCGACGATGCTATTCCTGTATAATATACCTGAGTTGCAAAGTTTGATAGAATCACAACATCTTGGCCAACAGTTATAATAGTTATACAATAGATGGAGGATTTGGAGAGGTTATAGTTAGAAAGTAAGGATGCCAAACAATTCCTCTAACAAGGTCACATTGCATTTTCCTAGAAGGAGTGCTTCGAGAAGGAGTGGTCTATTTTATATTAGAATGAGTTGAATTATTTATTTAATAGGGGAATATACAAGTCTAATATAATATTGAATTTTACATAAGCTTTAAGAAGTGTCTCGGACTTCTTACAATATGATCAAATCAACATTAGAGCTATATAAACGAATTCGATATGCATGTGAAGAGATGAACATCAATGAGGATAACTTTTCTATGATGAATAAATAACCAAGTAGGAAATAAGAATCATTAAAGAAGTCCCATATAACATTGAATAAGTCCCATAAGAGAATGAAGACAAGAAGACAAGTCGGCTTGAAGATAAATAAAAGACGACGATAAAAAAAACTAGCAAGTCAGCCCCAATGAAAGTGTACAAGTAGGCACCATTGAAGAAAATTCAAGTGAAATGAAGAATATAAATAAAGCTCTCTCAAGTCTCACACCTCATTTAAGAGCTTACTCATCACATCATATTCTTTCTCCACTTATGTGCACCTACAAAGAAGGCCTATAAAAGGTAAGAAACATAATTTTTGGGTTCTCTTATTCTCTCTTGGAAGATTCACTACCCTTGCTAGGGTTTCTTGTGAAGGAGGGAGAACCTCTCTTGTGATAAGGTTCCTATTCATGATTGGTATTGTCCTTGAATTGATTGATTTCTTTTGAGAAAGTTTGTTTGGTTTTCTCTCTATTGGGTTTCCCAGGGTAAAATATTTGTGTCTCCTGTGCATGGAAATCTTTCAGTAATCCTTGTTTTATTTCTGCTGCAAGTGAAAGTTGAAATTTTCAGTGTCTAATTATGTAATGATAAAAGTGGGCCAATAATCATTAGGACATAATTATCAAGATCTAAAAATTGTACCGCTAAGTTAAAAATTCAACATGGTCATTACAGGAAATTTGGGGTCTAAAATGGGCCTTATAAGAAAACGTGCCAAAATAAGTTTTTGTGAGTTGGAATTCAAGAACCAAGAGAATTTCAATAAAATAAGTCAACCATAATGGTTGAATTCGCATATTTGTCATTAAAAAAAACTACTTTTTTTGTTCGTTTTTCGACATATCTCATTGTGTTTTTACTCAAATTTAGATCGGGAGAGCTCGTTGGATGCGGAATTTGATTCCGCATCCAACTAGTACCCACACTGCATACTTTTGATAGACCTCGCTACCCCAAAAACAAGAAATACTTGAAAAAACGTGATGATGATGTCATCATCACATTTTTTTAGGTATTTCTTGTTTTTTGGGGTAGTGGGGTCCGTCAAAAGTATGCAATGTGGGTACTCGTTGGATGCGGAATCAAATTCCGCATGCAACGAGCTCTCCCAATCGAAATTTGAGTAAAAAAACACGGAGATATGTCGAAAATACGAACACAAAAAGTAGTTTTTTTCTTTCTTCCTCCAAAATTAATTAATATTATTTTATTATTTTAACCATTATTTTATTATTTTAACTATTATTTTATTATTTTCCTTAGGAGGCCCATTTTAGACCCCAAAATTCCTCTAATGATTAGAGCAGTAATGAATAGAAGCCATTACCAGTGACTGTTTTTACCCTAATATGAAAACTAGGGCTTGAAAATAGCATTTTGGAGCTCTCTATAAGAGGGCACACTTATCTGTGGAAGTAGATATCCATTTTGTGAAAATACAATTTTGACCTAATTTATATCAAAATCAAGGAATTACGGATTCCAGATTTGAACACTTCTGGCCACATAATGGACTAAACAATAGTGTTATGGAGGTCACCTTAGGAGGGCGCATCTATCTGTGGAGTTAGATTTCAATTTTGACAAATTTCATTTTTAACCTTTTTTTGGGTCTAGGGTTTCTAGATTAGATTTTGAAATTCTGTTAAAATGATGATCGAAGATAGATTCGATGATTTTGAGATTGCAGATGAACCTTAATACTCTTTTGTCTTTGATCTTAATGGCACTATTATAGATAATAGTGATATATGGTTGGTAGACAATGTTGGCCCTAGGTAAAAGTTAGATAAGTTTTGGTTCTAAGAGGGAAAACCTGGTCGCAGTGTGAACAAGGTTGCAACGAGGCATGGGTTGAAACAACCGGCTTTGACAAATTTTTCATTTTTTTGGAAAAGTAATTGCGTTGATAAAGTCACATGGAAAAGTCAGTGAGTCAGTTAGAACATTGTTGGGATGGTTCCTTTGGGTTTTGTTGGATGTTGAACCTAGGAAAACTGAAAACAAATTCAACACATGGCTATGTTGTTAGGACCAAAATAATTGTGAAGGGGACATGTTTTGGCACCCCATAAAACCTGATATTCAGGAGTGGATAAACCAGAAGGCTTAGGAATTTGCGCAAGAAGAAAATAAAGGGATACGACTGACTATAGGGGAATGGTTACAAATGTAGTTTTACTCATATATCCATGAGGTTTTCTTTAGTGAACTCCCTATTATATTGTATGAATTATTAATAATATTACCACTCCAGAGGAGGAATTTCCAAGGAGGTGAAACTAGGGGTTGGATGCCTCAATTGATCCAACGATTAGAGAGCATTTATAATACCATCTCTAGGGATTTTGATTTCTGGAAAATTCAAGTGAAATGAAGAATATAAATAAATTTCTCTCGAGTCTCACACCTCATTTACAAACTTACTCATCACATCATCTTCTCTATCCACTTATGTGCACCTGCAAAGAAGGCCTATAAAAGGAAAGAGACATAATTTTTGGGTTCTCTTATTCTCTCTTGGAAGCTTCGCTACCCGTGCTAGGGTTTCTTGTGAAGGAGGGAGAACCTCTCTTGTGATAAGGTTCATATTCATGATTGGTATTGTACTTGAATTGATTGATTTCTGATGAGAAAATTTGTTTGGTTTTCTCCCTATTGGGTTTCCCAGGGTAAAATATTTGTGTCTCTTGTGCATGTAAATCTTTCAGTGATCCTTGTTTTATTTCTGCTGCAAGTGAAAGTTGAAATTTTCAGTGTCTAATTATGTAATGATAAAAGTGGGATAATAATAATTAGGACATAATTATCAAGATCTCAAAATTGTATTGCTAAGTTAAAAATTCAACATGGTATTAGAGTAGTATTGAATAGAAGCCATTGATAGTGATTGTTTCTACCATAATATGAAAACCAGGGCTTCCAAGTTTATAAAATTCTCTCCATAGATTGGACTTGAAAATAGCATTTTGGAGCTCTCTATAAGAGGGCTCACTTATATGTGGAAGTAGATCTCCATTTTGTGAAAATACAATTTTGACCTAATTTATATCAAAATCAAGGAATTACGGATCCCGGTTTTGAACTCTTCTAGCCACATAATGGACTAAAAAATAGTGTTATGGAGGTCACCTAAGGAGGGCACATCTATCTGTGGAGTTAGATTTCAATTTTGACAAATTTCATTTTTAACCTATTTTTGGGTCTAGGGTTTCCGGATTAGATTTTGAAATTTTGTAAAAATGATGACCGAAGATAGATTTGATGATTTTGAGATTGTAGATGAACCTTAATACTCTTTTGTCTTGGATATTAATGGCACTACTATAGATCATAGTGATATATGGTTGGTAGACAATGTTGGCCCTAGGTAAAAGTTAGATAAGTTTTGGTTTTGAGAGGGAAGACCCAGCCGCAGTGTGAACAAGTTTGCAATGGGGTGTGGGTTGAAACAACCGACTTCGACAATTTTGCCATTTTTTTGGAAAAGTAATTGCGTTGATAAAGTCAGATGGAAAAGTCGATGATTTAGTTAGAACCCTGTCAGGACGGTGCCTTTAGGTTTTGTTGGATGTTGAACCTAGGACAACCGATAACAACGTCAAAAAATGGTTCTGTTTTTGGGACCGGAATCGTTGTGAAGGGGATATGTTTTGGCACCCCATAAAGCCTAATATTTAGGAGTGGATAAAACAAAAGGCTCAAATTTGTGCAAGAAGAAAATGAAGGGATACAACTGACTTCAGAGGAATGGTTAGAAAGGTATTTTTACTCATATATCCATGATGTTTTCTTTAGTGAGTTCCCTATTATATTGTATGAATGGTTAACAAGCTAACCACTCCAGAGGAGGAATTTCCAAGGAGGTGAAACTAGGGGTTGGATGCCTCAACTGATTGAGCGATTGGAGAGTGTTTATAATACCATCTCCAGGGATTTTTATTTCTGGGTCGACAACATTCTAGAAGGGTATATTACTGAGGTCGATGTTGATACTATTAAGTTGTATAGTGAGACTGAGAGATATTTTTTCCAAGGTCCCAAAGGTAGATACCTGAAGTCCTTAAAATTGTGGATTAAAATGCTAGTATGTGAAAAAGGGATTATGTGAATGGAGCATGGTGAGTAAAGAATTGTGGGTGGAGAACATGGGTAATGTCGGGGAGAAGGTTTGGAGAAGATGGGAAGAATGAGACGAAATGTTCCAAGATGATAGTGAGACTGATGAATAAGGTGTCCTCCTAACGAGTGGAAGAATATTTCGATCAAATAAGAGGAGAAGGACTATTAAAAGGAGAGAGAGTTGTAGTTCGAATAGAAGAAGGGACTATGAATTGGTGCCACACCTCGACGAGAAGTCTTGCACCAAGGACGAGGAGTATTGAATTATTTCCAAAGATGAGGAAGAGGTGCCAGATTCATCCAGAACCAATACTACGACATACATATGACTCTATGTACATCTCTGGTATCAGAGGTAAGACCTAAAAGTGCATCAAAGTGTTTTTTATTTAATCAAAGTAAGCAATAGTCAAGATAGTGCTAAAACAATTCTCACTAGTGGTTCATCTAATTCAGGTTCAGTAGTATCCCAAAGGCATAAAATAGTTGGGGATGACATGATGTTTCCTATATTTAATGGAAATGGGTTGGAAGACCTTGAGAAACATTAGTTTTTGTGTGAAGTTGTCTGGATCATGCCACAGGTCCAAGATGATGCGGTAAAATGGGCTCATATAATCATGACCTATACGAGCCGATCTCTAAATTGGTATATGAAATTTTATGTGGTTCCTACAGGAACCCCTCAAAATTATTTAGATCATATTCAAAATGGGTTAATAGATGAATTCAAGAATCCTAAATCCGAGTCGCAGTGTATTAGAGACTTGAAGAAGATTAAGCAATCACCAAGTGAATCTATCTCAGATTTCGACCAAAGATTAAAAAATATGGTGGCTAAGGTAAGTTTTCAAATGTTCGATGTTCAACATAAAGAGTGGTTTATTGTTGTGATATCACCCCATATTTGTGTCCCCCTAATGCAATAGAAGATAGTGTCCTATATAGAAGCTTTAGAAATTCCAATGAAATTAGAAGCATCACCAATCGGAGAAACTGGTGCAGGAATGCCACAAATTCAGTCGCAATTGGCTAATCTATCACTACATATCCATGATATCGAGAAGGGAAAGTAGATCTACGAGGATGTTTGGTGCATAAGGTGTAAAACAGAAGGCCATCATAAGGATTCATGCCCAGCCTTTCTGGACACTCTTGCTTTGGGTGCTCCAGATCCATTAAGTTCACAAGAGATGCCATGGTGTAGGGTCTATCAAACCAGGGGACACTATTCATAAGAATGTTTGTATCTACAAAAAATAGTAAGTACACATGCCAGTATTTATTGTAAGTTTTGTCAATTTGTGGGACATGATGAAAATGATTGCATGGCATATCAGTTGCTACAGGAAAAGAAAATGGATACCTACTCGATGAAGAATGACGAGAAAATGCAAGATGAGAGGTATCATGCGCAGTTCCCTCAACCCAGGGAAGGTAATTTTAGAGGTCGAGGGAAAGGAGGAGGATTTGGTCGAGGAAGAGGTCAAGTCATTTGCTATAATTGTGTAAAACTGGGACACTATGCTAGAGCTTGTACAATTCCTACATCAATGTGTTCATATTGTAAAATACTAGATCATACCATTGAGGAGTGTCCCTCGGTTATTGCTAAATGGTAGGACAAGTTCATTGGGAATATAAAACAACCCCTGAATGCAAATCATAATGTTCAAAATATTTTAGTTTTGTCCCAATATAATCTATCGATTGTCACTATGTTAACTAGGGGAGGTACTACAACTAGTGATGATAAGGAAGAACCATGGAAAAATATGAGAATACAACCTGCAACATAGAAGAAAGTGCCATTTGATATCCATAAAGAGAAAGGGGTCTTATTTAATGCATGAAATGAGTTTATGGATAGGAACCATGCCTTGACATATGTTGTTCTTCCAGGATTTAATGAAGGTCCATTCAGTTATATGCCATCGAGCTTTGATCAATTAATTCCAAAGAAGTCAATAGAACAGGTAAGCATGCTGAAGAATTTTTTGAAAATTTTTCTAGCACTTGTTAAAAATGAAGATGCTATGGCAATGCTATTAGCTCTAATTGAAGAACCTGAGATAGGTATTCGACATGAAACAAATGTCAATCATATTCATAAAAGACAGAAGACTGGTTGAGAACTATGCATAAATGCGCAAATAGGTGATTATGATATGGATTTTATTATTCTCGACTTGGGGTTAGATGTCAACATTTTGAAAAAGAAGACATGGTAAAGTATGTGGAATCCCAATTTAGTTTGTTCACATATTAAATTGAGATTATCTAACCAATGGAAGGTTCTACCTATCAGTCGATTACCAAAGGTTCTTCTTGAGGTGAAACGGATTTGAACCTATGCAAATTTTGAGGTTATAGAGATTGTTGACAATACAAACCCTTATCCATCAATATTAGGGATCAACTGGGCCATTGAGAACCAGAATGTGATTGATTTTAGAAAGAGGATATTATCATTTGAATATTTAGAGATACAAGTAGTCGCTCCAATCGACCCATTGGAAGAACAATGTTATTTTGAACCAATAAGAGGAGAGTATCATGAAGGGAATTTGGGAATTTGGTAGATTATATAAATACTACAGCTGATGGTAAATTAAGTTGGAAGAGTGTTGGTTCATGCTCATTAGATTCAGGGGAAGCATTAGAAAATTGGCAGAACCGGTTGCATGAAGTATCGATGAGAAAATACGCAAGAATCACAAAATACTTGAGATGGGTGGGTACTGAGGTATGTGATCTGCTTACATATGAAGGATTTCCTAACTTTAGAACATCTTTTTTTCATAATTTGAATATAATTTATTGGATCCCCAATTACTACTAGCTCTTGATGTGGCCCTGAAAGCTACGTCAGCAAGATCGTGGGTTGCTCATAAACAGTCCATATTGGAATAGCTTCAGTGTCGAAGGATATTAGAGATCTGGTTTGATGAGAATATTCCTTATGTTGGTAATAACTAAATTGGTTTAATGAGTCACATCGAATATATTGATAATTTTTGTGCGACATGGAGATCTGTGCCCGAGTAGGAATGAGTACAATTGTTCATACATACTTTGGATATGGTACCAATAAATTGGTATACATCAGTTGAACTGCGACAAGGAATTGTAGATTGGGACGAGTTGGCTAATACCTTCAATCATACTTTTCACTTTGCGGATGAAATTCCTTTAATTTATGTTTCCTTACAAGTTATTAAACACAATATTTTTGAGGACGATTCTACTCTAGTGTTTAGTCAACCATGATGGAATGTGATAGTTCAAAACCTAATGGAGTGTTACAATATATCTGGGTAACCTAAATATAATGATCCATGAGATATTCACATCCCCAAGTCTGAAACTAGTGGATCATTGAAAGAACTGGGTCTATCATCTGAAAAAAAAATTGAAGTCCCCGAAAATAAAGAAAGTGAACATTGGGACCCCTGAGAATCCAAAGTGTGCAAGTATTGGGGATTACTGGGATAATGAGACCATTGGGATAATCACTGATTTATTACATGAATTTCAAGACTTGTTCCCAACCAAGTTCAGAGAAATGAAAGGATTTTTGGGGGACCTAGGCTAGATGAAAATCCCCTTAAAGTCGGATGCCAAATCCTATCAAGTAGTGACCCTATTGATTGAACCCCATATACAAAGAGAAGGTTAAAAAACAACTAGACAGAATGTTGGATGCACGAATTATTGAATCTGTTGAAGAATCAGAGTGAATCAACCCAATGGTTGTACATGATAAGAAAATTGGTGAAGTTTGTATTTGTGTTGATTTGAGGAAATTAAATGATTCTTCCCCACATGATCAGTTTCCTACACCTTTTACAGATGAGGTTTTTGAAAGTGTAGGGGGGGAATAAGTGTATTCATTTACTGATGGATTCTCTAGGTATCATCAAATCAAGATCACAAAATATGATCGACATAAGACCACCTTTGTGCCAGAGTGGGGTTGTTTCCAATACATGGTAATGCCATTTGGACTTAAGAATGCACCTGTTATTTTTTCTACGATAGTGGTAGTTTTTTTAAAAGATTTTATTCATAAATTCCTAGAAGTGTACTTCGATGACTGGACAATATGTGGGTTAATTAAGGACCATATCGAGAGTCTTCAGATAATGCTAGACAATGCAGACAATTTCAAATTTGTTTAAATTTGAAGAAGTGCATATTTTGTGCTCCTTTTGGTATTTTGTTGGGTCACGTAGTATGTATAGAAGGAATGTTAATGGATCCTGGAAAAATTGAAATCATTGTCTATTTACCACCACCTTCATCACTTAAATAATTAAGTACCACATTGGGACATACTGGGTACCATCAGAATTTTATCAGAGGTTATGCAGAGATTACAGCTTCGATGGAGAAGTTCTTGGAAAAGAAGCTAAATTCCAATGGAATGAGAATGCCAAAAGAGTGTTGACGTGCTCAAAGAGAAAATGGTTCAAACGCCTATTCTAGTATTTCCTAACTAGAAAAAATAATTCCATGTGCATGTTGATGCATCATCTGTTTCATTAGGAGCAGTACTTTCACATCCAGGTGATGGATTTTTCGATCACCCCATTGCATTTGTGGGTATAAAGTTGTCGACTACAAAAAGTAATTATATGACAACTGAGTGGGAGGGACTTGCTATGGTATATGCACTCCAAATTTTTCGACATTATTTATTGCATGATCATTTAAAGATGTTTATAGGTCATTATGCCTTGAAATACATGGTCAATAATCTAGTGTTGGGGGGGTATATATGTTGATGACTTCTTCTCTTCCAAGAGTTTGACTTTGAAATAATTGTAAATCCAGGAAG
Organism: Pseudotsuga menziesii; assembly: GCA_001517045.1. Classification (NCBI taxonomy): domain Eukaryota; kingdom Viridiplantae; phylum Streptophyta; class Pinopsida; order Pinales; family Pinaceae; genus Pseudotsuga; species Pseudotsuga menziesii. The sequence continues at coordinate 10,472 of LPNX010302130.1, forward strand.
GTTGAATGCTGGTCTCAACCATCTCTCAAGGCTAGAAAATGGAGAAGAACCGACTAGTCTAGATGTTAGTCTTCCTGATGCATAGCTATTCACAGTAAAATGGTTCATGGTTACTTTGATGACATTGTGTGTTTCTTAACTACTGAATGGGAACCAAAAGGATTTAATACAACACAAAAAAAACAATTCGTTGTGAAAGAAGCATATTTTCATCTTATAGTTGGGAATTTATACAACATGGGACTAGACGAGATACTATGTCATTTCATTTTGGAACATGAGCGACCAAATGTGTTATTTGAATCTCATGCAAGAGTGGCAGGTGGGTGACTATGCAGGAAAAGCAATGACATGCAAAATTTTATAGGAAGGATTATGATGGCCTACACTCCATTTAGATGTGCTTGACTACTGCCATAGTTGTGACATTTTCCAATGATCGAGGAAACCATCCCAACGAGATGAAATTCCCTTGGTTCCATAGATAGCGTTGCAATCATTTGATAAGTGGGTTGTTGATTTTATGGGTCTCATTAATCCACCTAGAAAAAGGATAGGTTCTCGGTATATAATTACCGCGACGTATTATTTAACTAGATGGGATGAACCAACATCAGGTGGAGATTGTACTACAGTGACTGGTGCCAAATTTTTGGTTGATCATGTGGTAACCAAGTTTGTTTTCCCAAAGATCTTAGTAAGCGATCAAGGTACACAATTTGTTAATAAAGTGATTGAGGAAATGACTGAATAATTATAGATCCAACACAAGAAGACAACGCCATATCATATGCAGGCCAATGGAATGGTTAAATCTTTTAATAATATTTTGGAACAGGAGCTTACCAATATTTTCAATATGAGTCAGAATGATTGGGATTAAAAAATACCTGCAGTATTATGGGATTATTGCACGACATGTAAGAATCTTAAAGGACAGACTCCCTTTCGTCTAGTTTATGGACAGGAGGTTGTCATGCCTATGGAGTATATTGTATCTAGTTTAAGAATAGCTACAATTACTGAGATGATAGAAGTGGGTGCAATTGAATAAATATTGTCTCAGTTTCTACAACTAGAGGAATATTGCTTCATTGCAGGTTACCACCAATGAGTTGAAAAAGAGCGAAAGAATGCATGGCATGATCGGCATATTAATTTCAAGCAATTATAGCTTGATAATTTTGATCTTTTGTATGATAGTAAGTTTTTAAAACACCCCGGTAATCTTCGAACTCATTGGTTAGGACCATATGTCATTAGAGGAAATTTGGGGTCTAAAATGGGCCTTATAAGAAAACGTGCCATCAATAAGTTCTTGTGAGTTGGAATTTAAGAACCAATAGAATTTCAATAAAATGTAATGGTTGAATTGACATATTTGTCATAAAAAACTACTTTTTGTGTTCGTATTTTCGACATATCTCCTTGTGTTTTTACTCAAATTTTAATCAGGAGAGCTCGTTGGATGGGGAATTTGATTTTGCATCCAAAAATTACCCACATTGCATACTTTTGATGGACCCCGCTACCCCAAAAACAAGTAATACCAGAAAAAACATGATGATGATGTCATCATCACATTTTTTCACGTATTTCTTGTTTTTGGGGTAGTGGGGTCCATAAAAACTATGCAACGTGGGTACTCGTTGGATGCAGAATCAAATTCTGCATCCAACAAGCTCTCTCGATCAAAATTTGAGTAAAAACACAGGGAGATATGTTGAAAATATGAACACAAAAAGTAGTTTTTTCTTTCTTCCTCCAAAATTTGATAAATGTTATTTTATTATTTTAATTATTATTTTATTATTTTCCTTAGGAGGCCCATTTTATACCTCAAAATTCCTCTAATGTGTTCAATATGTTATAGATGGGGGTGTAGTTAAATTACAGAAGTTAGATGGTACACCTCGTCCTGTTACTAAATGGAAGTCATCTAAAGCCCTATCGACATAGTCGTAAACCTCTTTCCTAAATGATAAAAAAAATTCACAACCTTATATATAAGTCGTGCTTTGCATACAATAGTCTTGTATTTTGGGTATCACATTCCAAGTTGTCTATTTATCGCTGATAGCTTTGTGTCTCAGTGGGATTTCATGGCATGCGTTCTGTCAAATCTGCTTTTAATGTATGGTAATAACTTCTTTCATTACAAGTGGAATAGTGGCTTTAATGGCACCTTGTCTTAAATGTATGAAAAAAAATTTGCATGCAAGGGGATTAGACGTCATTGTTCCTAATTAATTGTAGGTCAAGTTAGAATAAATACCCACGTGACTGGATTGATTTTCCTCATACATATGTTGGAATATTGGACAATATTAAGAGGGTGGGGGGGGGGTGAATCAATATTGATAACTTTTAACAATTTAAACCACTTTTAATTTATTCATTAACACACATGATCAACAAGAACACACAAAACACAAATATATCGTGGAAGCCCAATTGGGTAAACCACCAACACTTCCTATTACTGCAAAATTGTATTTTATAAATAGTTTTTGCCTGCTGTTACAAACAAGGATGGTATTACACCCTATTACCAGCAACTACTAGAAGAAGGCTATGACCCCCTGGTTTTATCAGCTGCTACTAAAAGGATGCTACTAAATCCTATTTACCATCACCACTGGAAGGAGGCTACGCCCCCCTTGCAGGCGTGTAGCCTGGCATAGCACCACCCTGCCACCCTAATATGTTTTTATTTGTTTTCCATATCTTCTTTATTTTTCCTATCACTGGTTTTTCTTTGGTCTCTTTCTACTACTACTGCTGCACAGATTTGGATCACATAGACCACTTCTTCCACTCGACACTCTATCTATAAATACCCTCTACAACATTTTCTATGAATGCATCTCTTCACCGTTGCGCATTTTCATTCTTAGATCGTGTCTCTTCATGACAAATTAATTCTTCATTTTAATAATTCTTTTAACTCTATTTAGGTTTATCAAACATACCTTTCCGCAACAAAATCTTACCAGAATTGCCTCGCTGCAATTGTCAGATTTTTATCATTCAAGCTAGCATTATATTAGGATCTTTAACTGAGAGAATAACAAGCACATCAATCAAACACAAGAGACAATGAACACAAAGGTTTTCCTCGGAGAAACCATAAATGGAGAAAACCCCGCAACTTCCTCAGAGATAGAATCAACACCAAAAGTAAAACCCCAAAACAGTAAGATGATCTCCCGACAGCAGTAGCCTCTTTCTTTCTAGCCCCAGCAACTTCTTCTTCCTCAATTATGCGCTACAACTAAGTGTGTGTGAGTGTGTGTTAAATAGAGAGGCTCACTCTCTATTTATACTAATTCCTGACTTGACAATAACTCACTAGGGCCGACTTCTCTAGGAGAGTCTAATAACCCTAGGGCCTCGCAACTGCGGGGACTTTAACCCTTGAAAAATAGGAGGGTTACCCACAATGACTTGACATGACTTGTTTATATTATTTAATATCTCGATAGGAACATCGGGGCATGACATGACTCAAATACATTACAGATACTTCCTGGAATAAACATCGGGGTACAAGACATAACATATACATGTGAATACATTCCAAAGTTACAAATAAATCAACACTCCCTCTTAACTAGGAAGGTATTCTCTTGACACAATTTATTAGCACGGGTCTTCTTCTCTGTATCATCTGGATCATCAATGAGTTCTCGTCATCTTCATCTTCAAGTTATCTTCATCTTCAAGTCATCTTCATCTTGATCTGGATCCCCAATCGATCTGGATTATCATTGTTAACCCAAAAAATCCCTCACTCAGCTCTACATGGCCTACACCACCCAAGGACACCCATGCACGACCCTCATTTGACCCCCACACCCTCAAGACGGCTTAAAAACATGAAAAAGGGCTTAAAAACCCCTAAAAAGAGCCTAAATAGCTCTCATAGGGGCTAAAGCCTCCAAAAAGGGGCTAAAACCCCCCAAAGGAGCCTAAAACCCTAAAAGGAGATAAATATTGAGAGAAAGGGGCTAAAATCCCAAAAAGGGGGCTAAAGCTCTGACTAGGGGCTTAAAACCCTAAAAAAGCTATAAATAGAGGGGTAGGGGTCACTCTCAAAACATTCCTTCCTTGCATACTGTTATGCTGCCCAAGTCGGTGCCTTGAGACCATTTTGCCTCTCAAGCCATTCACTCTCCCTCTCATCCATCCTCCCATTGAGCCATAGCTCCCCCATTCTCAAGAGAGGTGCTTCTCCAAGCTAGGGCATGGTGGCCCATCTCCACCCTTTGAAGGTATAATGTCTGTTTTGTCTTGTTTGCTTAGTTTTTTCTAACCTATATTTGCTTGCAGGTTTCATGGCCTAACATGTTATTGTAGGTCTCCATTGTTTGTTTGCATGTTTTCTAACAAGTTGTATGCAGGGTATTGGATCTAAACCCATAACCTTGTGTGCAGAGGGGTTTCCATTGCTTCCATTTATGTTTTGCTTTCATTTCTATTTCATTTTTCTTGCATTACCATCAAGAACCCTATCCTTCCATCCTATAGATGGAAGGTAGCCATTCCTACCCTGTAGTAAGGGAGAAATCCCTGCTACAGAACTGGCGACCATACCAGGTCGATCCCACAGGATCCCTAGGTTTATTTTTCAAAGTTTTAGTTTTTAGTTGTGTTTTTTTCCCTAGTTTAATTTTCTGTTAAAATCTAGCTTAAATTCCTATTTATTTACATTTCCAGTTACTGTCAAGCCTCCTCAAGGAAAATTTGAGTCCATTTGGCCATAGTACAGGTTATTGTCGGTCGAATCTAACTCAAGGTAAAAAAAAAATTAGTTTTTGGAGCAGGCCGCTCTTATTGGGCCCAGAGAGGGGACCAGGTCGCTCATTCTGGCCTCACCGGTGCGACCAGGTCACCTATTTAGCCTTGAAAGATGCGACCCCCTTCCAGAAGTCAGCCCACTTCTGTCTACAAATTCTAAGCGATCCCCTCACCTGTTTCTGGAAAAATTTGGTGACCCCCTCACCACATTTGACCTGAAAAGTGCGATATATCACTCAAAGTTTGATTTTTTTTTTTAAAGTTAGGGACTGTCAGTGCGGCTTAGCCACCTCTGTCCTTCCAAACTATTTTTATTTCTGTTTATGTTCATTTCATTTACAGAACAAAGATTGATTAAATCAAAGTGTAAATCAAAGTGTAAATCAATTCATAATGGGTTAATGAACATAGCTTGATTAAAATTCACTTAAAATCAACATCTTTCCTAACACTTCCCCCTCTACCCAGTCATCACCCTTTGAGGTATTCTTGGATAAGATGAGGGGTGAAACTTGTATAATAGTAGGCACTTCATCTATTATTTTTAGAAGCCACTAAAAACGGGTGACTTGGAAGGTAGAGGGGGTAGAGAAGGAGGGCTTATCACAGCACTCAGCGTCCTCCCTGTTGATCAACCTTGTATCCGGAGGGTGACCTGTGGATCTACGGATGGGATTAGTCCCATTTTGTTGAGAGCCTAGCACCCTCTCCTAGTTGAAGAGAAATATAGGTGCAAGGTAGTCATTTAGTCAAGCTATCATAGTTCAGGATCACAAATGGTGCATGTCTAAAAAAATTCTGATTACTATTTACTGCTTTTCATTCACAAAGTTATGAACTCTACAGAATATTCATAAACCATTTAAGCAGCCACAAGATATAACAGAAAAACAAAAGACATACACACCATACCATATAAATCAACCCAACTCAGTTCATGACGCTGAGTGAGCCAGTAAAATTTACAATTTACATTAAGTTAAACATCTGTAGTATTTGAGGACATAAGTCCCTGAATTCCTTAACCATGGGAAGTACTTGGGCTCAGTCCAGAAAGTCATTGTGAGGAGTACCACAGGAACCCCAAAGTAGCTGGCCACTGAGAGGAATTGCCAAGCGAAATGGGCAATGACCCCCAGCGATTGAGTAGCATGCCCATGTGGAAAAATCCAAGTGCTTTCTTTTGGCAGTCTTGGTGGCCTAGTGACCACCTGCAGCCAATAGGAAGCCATTGAAACCGGGGTCCAAAAATCATTACCACCATTTTGACATACAAATTTGACACGATTGATCCCTCACCCTCTTCCTCATTCCTAAGAGGTGAACCACCACAGTTCAGGTAATTAAACCGACATCGTCGAGACCATTATCGATGACCTTCCACACCATCAAAAGTCCACACAGCCTTTGATTCAGATTCAGACCCATATCAGTCTGAACCAGATCTACACAGTGCACCATCAAGCCCCATGGCTGGTGTAAACCCGGATCCATTTTTTGGCATAGAAATTGCTAATGGACCCATTCCCACACCACAAACTATCACCAACAACCCTGCAGGTGGTCCTAGCATGATTATGCAAACTGTCATAAGCCAGCTACCACCACCCATATTGACCAGTCAAGTTGTCCCACCTGCAACACATGGGGGCAGTGGCCCTTCCACCTACACTGCCCCTCCTGCCTTACATGGGGGCAGTGGCCCTTCCACCTACACTGCCCCTCCTGTCTTACATGGGGACAGTGGCCCTTCCACCCACACTATCCCTCCCACCACACTTGGGGGCACTGACCCATCCACAATGGTGCCACAAGTACCCCCAGCTATGCAGGTGCATTATGCACCTACAAAACCCACCACCGTGGCTACCCCATATCACATCAACCTAGGGTCAAACCTTCCTTTCATGGCATGTATCAACTTGCTTGACTTGGCTCGGTTAACAAATAACCCTATCCACCATCAAAATTTTTGGCCTCCCATGCCAACCAAACTTCCCTCAGAAATTCCCAAGTTTGAAGGGAAGGCAGGGGAGTGCCCCCAAAACCACATCATGATGTTTCATCTGTGGTGCTCATTAAACATCATCGTAGATGATTTGATCAGGCTAAGACTATTCCAACGCACCCTCATAGGTGCTGCAGCCAAGTGGTACATTGAGTTACCACAAGCCAAGTACCCAGATTTCAACTCCCTGGCTTTCATGTTCCTGCAATATTTGCAACTCCCCGTCAGATATGACGAAGGGGTGGAGATCTTGTTACCTTGCCACCAAAATACTACGACCCACATAACTGACCACATCCATGAGTGGTGGCGACGCCCTAGTTTGTGTAAGATCCAACTTGATGACAGGATCTTCCTAGATTGGTTCCTTAAAACTTTGCTCCCACCTATAGCAAAGGACATCGCATCCGAACATCCCCAAGATGAAGAGGAGGCTATCTTGAAAGCCCAGCAGTTTGATATGATCTATGCACAGTCTAGATACCTTTACACCGTCATTCCAGACGCTCCCCGTGCGGGCACTTCCTACCGAGATGCACCAGGGGCGTCCCATGCTGTAGATGGCATCATAGGTTCTGTCTCTCACCAACCACAGCACCGTATGACACCACCTGTAATACCACCACAACTAAGCAACACTGCTAATGTTGCCTACCAAAACCAAACTCTGGACCATGCAAGAATGATGTCCTAGTTTGGAGCCACAACTTCTTACGCACAACCTGCGCCACCACAATAGGCTTAGGCCTTGGCTTGGCCAACACAGCAATATATGGGACAAATTCCCACATTTGTGGCACTGGCACCCACCCAAATCTACTATGCACCACTGGTGCAAGTTGTTCAAGCCCCCAACCTTGCTCCACCGGCTCCATTGGGACAGGTGTTTGCACAACAAAACCATCCCAACCAGCTAGCCCCCAATAACCAACAAGGGCAAGCCAAAAATAACCGACCCCAGAACCAAGGCAACAATCAACTGTAGGGAGGCGGTCAACAACCAAATCCTCCCAACAATGCCATGGAAAATCGACCAGCCCAAAATCCTCAACGACCAAATGCGCCAAGATGCAACACTTCATTACGGACAAACCAACCGTCCACACTATGCAAGGTCTATGATCACTACACATTCAAGTGTCCCTTCATGGGTCGTGCTAAACAAAACATTAGAAACGAGGTTCAACATGCCACCAATACAATGGACCAAGCCCAACCTAACCCGACACCACACGGACCTCCTCCCATGGTGCTGCAAAACCCATTACCAGTCCAAGGATTGGTGGCAACTGCACCCCCTCCCCAACCCAATCCCAATGCTTCGGGGGAACCTCCCACGGTAGAAATAGGTGTCCACCACCTACTAGCTATGGAAACTGAAGAGGTCAATCTACAAACTAGATGAAATTAGTACGGAACCAACACCGAACCCACTAACACATCAGCGACATCTACGTCTAAAAAAACCAATGCACCTCTTCAGTTACCCCCTTTTCCATGACCCCCCATATGTTGGGTTGCCAACAATGCTACAGATAGAGCTGTTGTCAGCTATAGCATAGTGGATGATTTGGACCAAACACCTACCGCCATGTCCGCTCTTGAGGTACTCAAAACTTGCCCAATGCAGCGGAAATCCTTACTATCCACCCTCGGTGTTGTGGACCCCTCTGACTCCAAGTTGATCACATTCAACATGGAGAATGGAGAACTGTGAATGCCATCAACCATTTCCTTTCAAATCCCGGTGTCTATCAAGAATTTGGTCATGCACCGGTGCATAGTGGATGAGGGGGCATCCACATGCATTATGTCTACCCTAGTCTGGCAAAAACTTGGATCCCCAATTCTGCAACCATCCTCTACAACTCTACGGGCTTATGATGACCATCCCACTAAATCCCAAGGAATCCTCCCCCACATCCCCATCACATTAGCCAGGAAGATAGTTCTGATTAACATAGAGGTTGTCAATGCTCAATTGGACTATAACCTTCTCCTCAGAAGAAGTTATATGTATGCGATGAGAGCCGTAGCATCAACTGTCTTCTGTCTCATGATGTTCCCCCGCAAAGGGAAAATCATGACAGTTGACCAACTGACTTATCATGATCCGCAAGGGCCAACGACACCTGCCAACATTATCCCTACGATCAACACCATTGATCTGCAAGGGATGAACACACACACCAATGTTATTCTTGCGGTCAACACCATGGTTGACAACATACCATCCTCCCCATTGTTGAATGTGGGCCCTGGGTTGTTTTTCGATACCACCATGACAGCTTATTTCCCCTCAGTGTCACCACCATCGACATCAAACGAGACTGTAGACTTGTGCATGCTCTCAGGCAGCACAGCTACACCCAAACAACAACCGCAGTCGCAGACCCAACCGCAACCACAACACCATCCGTGGCTGCAACATCAACAACAGACGCAACATCACCCATAGCTGTAGCATTACGCATAGCCTCAACCACAATCTCATCCCCACATACAACCATCAGGGAGTTATCTGGGCTCCTCTCCAGTCCATACAATTCCCTTCCTCTTTCCCTCGCCTGGTGTCATGAGCAAGCCAGTAATGGCCACCTTAAACCTACCCAACTTTACATTGGCGATTCCCGTGTTATATCTTGATCCACAAGCTCAACCACCAATGTCCCAGGTAGTCTTAACCCCCGTGCAACCCATTTTGGTCAATTCTCATCCTCCACTCGGCTCGCAAAACCAACCACCGCACCCACACCCACACAACACCACCCAAAAAGGGCCAGGGGAAAGAACCTGAAATCGACTATTGAACCTCGACAGATCCCGTCTTGTGCCATCTGCGAAGAACACGACCATCCAATTCATAACTGCCCTGAGATTCCTATAATCCATGCGCATTTGGATGCCATGGATTCAACCGAAAACCTCCCTATGGTTGAACTTCCAAGCGCGCCAATAATGAGAAACAAGTCATTGAGAACAAACCATGCTTACGCCATTTGTAGACTGTATGGACACTATTCTCACCACTGTCAATAATTTCCCGAGTTCTGAATGGATTTAGCTGACCTTCTTCAACATTCCCTTGAATCTGAGATCACCCTGATCGAAGAAGTTCACCCCCCACCTCCTTCTTCGGACACCATGTCCATTTACATAATGTCCAGTTCTACTGACCCTCTTGTCTCCACCACCAATGATGGTCCATCAAACCTATCTCTTCATTGCTTCCGCAACGATGAGGAGATACTTGAATCCTTAACCACCTCGGAATACCCATGGGATGACATGCACCATCGTTTGTTCTTCCTCCGCGAAGATCTTGTGTCGCAGTCAGACCAGTTTTCCGTGGAAACCAAAGATTTCATTCATGGGAAAGTCGATTGGTTCAAAAACCCCATTCTGACACCTGACGCCTTTGAAGAAGGGAACATGGCCAACATCTCACCAGTCATCAAAATCAACATGTCAACCAATCCCAAGGTTGTTGAAGAAATCATGCTGGGGGCATCATGCTCCCTGGAAGAAGTCGCTGCCTACAAAGCTCTCTTCCAATAATTCCACGACATCTTTTCCTGGTATTACACTGAAATGCCCGGTTTGGATCCATCCATTGTGGAACACCACATCGACACATGGCCCGATGTGGCCCCCGTACGCCAAAAGAAATGGCCTATCCATCCTTCCAAAGCGGCCATGGTCAAAGCCGAGATAGAGAAGCTGCGCAGAACCGGATTCATTTACCCCATTGCGTACACCACTTGGGTTTCTAATCCTGTTCCCGTTAATAAAAACAGGGTACCATCCGCATTTGCATAGACTTCCGTGATCTCAATGGGGCATGTCCCAAAGACAAATTCCCAACACCCTTCATCGATTAGATTATCGATGCATGCATCGGACATGAGGTATTTTCCTTCATGGACGAATTTTTTGGATATAACCAAATTCAGATGCGAAAAGAAGATCGTTACAAGACTACATTCACAACCCCGTGGGGCACATTCACATATCGAGTCATGCCCTTTGGCATGAAAAATGCTGGAGCCACCTTCCAGCATGCCATGACATACTGTTTCCTCGACCTCATCCACGTCATGTTGGTCTATCTTGACAACCTCATAGTGAGGTCACAGAAGCAAGCATATCACATAAATGACTTGTGGCAAGTCTTCCTACAATGTCGCAAGTACAAAATCCACTTGAACCCTTTCAAGTGTGTTTTCTGTGTCCCAGCGGGCCATCTCCTAGGGTTCATCATGTCACACAAAGGAATGACTGTTGATCCCCTGAATGTCCAAACAAATTTCCCTCTAACGTCACCCCTTTGAGTGACGGTAGTATAGCTTGTAATATAGTCTTTTCCCTTTTTTTTTACACATTTTTAAAAGTGAGTCTTATGTATTGTTTCCGCTCATTGCTCCAGATGGATCCTACCTTGGACTGGTACATCAGATTTGTTGATGGAGTGAGCAGATGGTCTCCAAACCTTGCCTCGGCTGCATGGGTCATCTACTCCCTGTTGCACGAGTTGATCCATATCGACGGGATATGCGTGGGAAGTGCGACCAACAACTAGGCTAAGTATGATGGTGTCAATGGCCTCTTGGCCGCCGCTCTCCAGTTAAGCATTCAACATCTCGATGTCTTCTTAGACTCGCAACTGCTTGTTTCTCAGTTGAACAACTACTACCGGGTACG
>LPNX010302149.1:6595-17158 GCA_001517045.1 Pseudotsuga menziesii
CGGCCTTTATGGAGATCATGGTCCTTTGTATATCTTCATCATGGAGATTCTGAGCTATGTATATTGTACGTGGCGATGACCACATATGTTCTATCATGTTTCATGCCTATTCATGGCCATTGTACTCTTATGTATCCGAGACTGTTATATGTATTTGCAGTTATATGCAGAGTTGTATTATGGTACTATGCTGATTGGGTGGCTGGTCTTCCATTTGGGTACCTTCATCACTTCATTTCTGGGATGGACTTATAATGTATTTCGGCCATCGCATAACCCCTCTGATCTCATACATTAGGGGGCATCTGTTATAGCGGATTTCACCACACTAGGTGAATCACACATTGTATGGCCTTCCCCTGTCCCGCTGTAGACTCATTAGCCCCTATGGACCACTTTTTTTCTTTTGATGTGTCCTTGATCATCCCTAAAAACATAAGAAAAGTGATATACACGGATTTTTCCCCGATAACCGCGTACATACGCGGATCTGACCCCTATAGTCGCGTACATCAGGATGTGTGCATAATCCAAATCCTTTTGGAGTTTTCCTTGACTTGGATCCGACTCATATGACTCCTGGCCTTCCATATGCCTTGAGATCGCACGAATTCGACCTTTCAATATCCCTTTGAAAAGCTATATAAGGAATCCCTTGGTACATTGAAAGCATAAGAGAGAATTGAGAGTAATGAAACTGTAGTCCATTGTTGCCAGAACTTATGCTTGAGTCTGCATCCCTTTGTCCCTTGGAGCACTGTTGTGTTCTTCCCAAGCTTTCCTTTTGCTAGTAAGCTTGCTATCGAAGTGATGGAGGATTGAGGTGGTGGAGGCCCAAGTGGGGGATTCAGTTTCTCCGGTTCGCAGACGTGCCGTCAGAGGTTGTCACTTGTAATCTCTGATTCATATTAATAGAAATATCTTTTCCTGTCCAGTAATGTGTATTTGAATGAATATTGTATCCATTGGAATATGTCAAATGCTTTTACATTATTGATTATATATGCTATAATAGATCTAACACCTTGAAATTTAGTATGCTTGTATTGTTTACTTGTTGTTGAGGATGTGTTATAAAAATTCAAGATGAAGATTGGAAAGCTCAATGGGGATCTACTCCAACCATCCGGAATAAGGTACGAGGTTCGATCCTTTAGTGTTAGATGTTTTTATTTCTATTGCATATTGGGAAAGATTGATTTCTGGAGTCTAGTTGTCTGTTGTGGTACCCCAAGCCATAGGAATTTATCTCCATAACAAGAGCTTGTACCATGCATAGCCATGATACAAATGACTTTCTGATGCCCAAAATATCTTTGTTAGGTTTGAATAGTATATTGCCATCAATTGAGGGATAGGAGTCTTCTTAACCATGCGCATAAGACGGTGAATATCTTCTATAAAGCGAAAAGCTTCCTGCATATCAAATGATGTCAGTCATGATATGTCGGTCATAAGAAATAGGAATAGTATAAGGCAAAGCAAAATGACAAGTTAAAAATTGTTCACCAACCTACCAGAGCTCAAGCTCAGTTGCAGCCTTCAGTTGCGCAAACCGTGTATCAAGGTAAAGCTGCAAAGTCTCAGGTACATTCAGATCGGATCTGTCTCTTTGATCCCTATACTTATTCAAAATGACTAGATCATTCCGGATTATGTCACAAAGCCGACGGAACTCTGTTGTCCGCTTATATTGCAAATAGAAACGGAAAGCTCGTTGTGCAGTCATTTGTACATCCAATTAGGATTGTAGTCAGACACAACAGAATGATCACCTAATTCAAAAATGTTTTGACAAGGACATTTATATTACACAAAACCAACCCCTTCATTCTTATTTTTATAAAAAAACTGTTGTTACATCCAGTATTAGCTGCATTTGTCTCTGCTGTTAATGATTAAGTTAACAATTAAGCTCCTATACTAAAGAGGCCAGGGTGAATCATTGACAATGCATCCACTGTTGGGATTAGAATTGATCATTTGGAGTTGTTAGTGAGAGATTCAAGAGAAATACAAATTTTCACCATAGTTAGCTATTGCAAGCAGCACGACTTGACAACAATGAACACAGAATTCTGAGAATTGACAACAACCAATATAAAATACTAAGAAGACTGTTTCATATATTCCAACACAAATATAATTAACTAGTTCTTACCGCATATAATGCTTCAAGCTTTGAATTATTGTGAAGTACTTCAAGCGCAATCCTATATGTTTCCCAGAGAAACTTAAACTAGGGGGTAACCAGCTCCCGGTCAAACCTGTCTTTCTCTTTCTCTCCACTGACATAACTAAGCATCAAGTCTTCTGGCCTCTTCTCCGCCTCTAAGTCCTCAACATCAAGAGAAATCTCAAAAGCCTGTGCTTGAGCTTGTTCAGCCCTCTCAGTAGAGAGACGGAGGAAATACTTGATAACCTCCTCCAATGAACTGACATTAACTTGTTGGCTTATAATACGATACTGAATAAGCCCATCCTTTGCAAGCCTCCCATTCCTAGTATCCACACAAAGTTCCACATATTTGAACATTATGTTTTCCAAAGATTTTTGCCATGCTCTGTGTCGTTTTGACTTTATCAAGTCATGAAGAGTTTGTAATGCAGCCTGTTTCTGGCCAACATTCACCAATTCTACATACAACAAACAACAGCAAAGCTGATTAGACTTTATCAAACCAAGCAAAAGAGGCGGCTGATGCCAAATCAGATTAAAATTCAACAAATGTCAATGTAAAACTAAATCTGTATAAATAACACCTACCTTCGTCCCTCTTGAGAGCATTTTCTAGCTTGGCAAAAGTGGCCATGGCGATAAACCACTGTAGAAATCGGAAAACTTAAACCAGCTTATAGCGCAGCCTCAGCCGATCGAGTGCTAAAAAGTTGTGGAAAGCGATTGAAACACCTTTAAAGACCGTCAAAAGAGAGGCAGAGCGTGGTAGTGAGTCGAGCGCGCACACTGGTAGAAAGTATCTTTGAAAATTGGGATGACAGAAACAGAACAGGATTTGGAAGTCCTTCTTGAATTAATGGTAAATTTTAGTGACCGATTTTATATTTATATTAAAATTAAAAAGAAAAAATCATAGAGAGTTTTTATCATGCCAGCCGCGGCGAAGGGGTGGGCTCTTGTTTAGCATGATCACTCCCATAGTTAATTGCCTTTAAATGTGCAAAATAATGTTGAAGAAAATACCAAGTCAAATTAATTTTGATTAATAAATTTGAATGTTGATTTAATTGAAAAAAAATGGATTCAACTTATACATTCTTGGCATTTTTTTTTGTATTTATGTTAATTTAATATCATTTTTATTTTATTTCAAGTTAAAATAAAAATAATGCTTAGGTCAAATCTTGTTCGTTTATTATGTTTTCAATCGTTATAAGGGTTGGTGTGGCCTAAGCTAAGCTAGGTGAAAAAAAGGTTAAAATAATGGTTATAGTAAAAGTAAAATACATTTTTATTTCTTAAATATTCATATTGTGAAATTTTGGTAGAGACACAATTAGATCCTATGATTGAAAAGATCCAGAAATAACATTTGTTGTGCAATGTCATGACCATGTTGGTGGTTTATTTTCCATACATAACACAAAATCCTTAGGAGAGAGTTCTTTATACCACAAAATCCTCAATAGCCCTTGCTTCCAAGTATTTCCTCCTTAGGGATGCTCTATTTCCCCTTTTATCATTTTCGCATCCGACATTTTCTCTTCCTTTAAAATAATTGTCTTTACAATGACTTGGGATTGATTTTTAGGCCGAAGGCATTTAACAATGGAGATGAAGTCTTGCTACTGTAGCTTTGCTTCCTTGTCGATCTGGCGAATGGGTTTCTGACAGGGGTTCTGCATTTTTTCAAATGGGGTTTCATAACCGGGTTGCTATTTCCACTCGGGTTTCTTTGGTAACGGACGCAGGTCATCATTGCAAGGCTTTCCCTTCACTCTTCGTCTAGGCATGACTTGATTCACAATCACATCTCCTGTCAGATCGTTTTGATGCACCACCCCTTGTTTCCTATCAATATCCTTCAATGCAACATTCGTCATTGTTTGATTTCTCCTTCCACCAGTCACCATGAAACAATGGGGGACAAACATGAGACTAAACGGGGATAACCACATCACGTATTTGTAGAAAGCATAGATGGAACATTTGTAACTCTATAACAATCTCTCCACATATTGGGCATACCCATTGCCATGTTTATTCTTTCTCTTTGAAGATTTATCTTTCTGAAGTGACCTCGTATGTAACACCCTGGTTTTGACCTCGTTGCATTAGATGTACATGATGTATATATTGTAATTATCATGGTGCGGAGCTAAAGGCCAAGGACCCACCATCGATTGGTTATGCTATGTTTCAGATTGAAATTGTCACCGATAGTATATCGGGGCATGCGGCATACATATTGAGTTTTTTCATCATGTAAATATGCATCTTTAATTAAATAACCCAACCAGCTATGTTCGCGGAAACTAAATTGAGAAGGAGCATGATTCTCACAAGGATATGGGTGGGGGATGTCAAACCTTGGGCAATGGGGGAGAAAGCCATGTGTCACCTTCCCTTGTCTTACTCGACTACCACCATTGAAAACTGTTGCTGTTAGTTGGGCCAGTTATGGCTGGGAGTGGAGTGTGGCAGGACTGTTAGTCCTTTCCCACATGCACACTCCACGAGCAGATTGAACGTGATGATGGGAAGGAGAATGACTATGCCCTCATTCCATCCTCTCCACTACGCCACTCTTTCCCTTGTCTGATCATCCTCACGTAGGGGCGGTAGTATGATTGTTCCCACGCATAGGATTCTTTCCTGTTTTGGACTCACGCAACCAGGAGAGAGGAGCCGTCTCCACTGTCATTCACATTTTCCACACAGAGGAATCAAGTGTGTTTCAATCTGTATTTAGGATTGGTGTGAATCTTCTCTCACACACTGGGTTCTGTGTTGTTGTTATTCACGCAGCAATCTAGGAGTCGTTCGGTCACTATCACCCACGATTTTTCCTATGGAGAGCCATTTTTAGGCTCAGGGACTGTGTGTAATTTTTCCCTACCGATTTGTGGCTCGTGCATATGTTTTTCCCTCTGTATTTTGGGGTCTGGTGCAAGTTTCCCTCACGCACAGGTTGGGAGATTGTATTTTCTTCCCTAGTGTGATCTATGTAAGTTTTTTCAGTGACTTCGTGGTTCAGGATGGACTGTTGTTTTCCCAATGTCGTGAGCTATGTTTACTGATACGTTTTGGGACTGTTGTAATTCGCTTGGGAGTCATTTTGGCCATGATAGGGCCAAGAACGACTCAGTAGTCGTTTCCCTGTTTAAGCTGCAACTGCTGATGGATTGCATGTGTGCAATGGTTGGTCTTCGAACTGTTTAGGGAGCAGGGATGGGGGCTTGGTTTGCTTGATAAACATGGTGTGTTTGGAAACCACACAGATAGAGCTAGAGGGCTGGCTTTGTTCTCCACAACCCCTGAATAGCACTGAAAGGGAAGTCAAGGCCTAAGAGACTGTGTAGCAGAGAAGGGACGGATTCCTTTTGTTGGGTGTGTGTGGGTGTCTTAGAAGTCAGGCTAGTTCTAGTGTAGGTGTTCCTAGCTCTGTAATGAGCTCACCAGCTTAACATTTATCCTTTCCCAACTCCTTGATGGCCTGACAAACCCAACTTTGTTGGCTTGGCTGTGTTTTTGTGTATCCTTGGCTATGTGTAAGCCTGCTTGTTCCTTATTCCATGGAGAATCATGCCCAGCTCGGGGGTGGAAACGTTGCTGAGAGATTAAGGAGCACGCTGGCCTATGGTTGGGTGAAACGTTGTAGCGACGTAGCTGGTTGCGGAACGAGTTCTTTTTAAGATAAGTAATCATGTCTATTTTACTCCTGCAATCATTTTACTGTTAATGAATATGGTAAACATGTTGAATGCTTGTATGAATGTATGTTGCTTCCACTGTGTATGAAAAATAATTGTATCTATGTATGTTCTACTTCAATGCATTTTGTTTCAACATTTTATCAATGCACATGTTCATGGGGTCGGTTTCTCGGATGGTTGAGGCCATGGTAGCGTCCTCTTCGCCGGTCGGAGGGTCGGGGATGTTACAGTGTGGTATCAGAGCCCATGTTGCAGCATGGGCCTGAATGAGCCATGAAAGATGCAGTGATAGAGGCAGGATTTATTTCTGCCCAACAAAAATCAGAAGTTATGACAGAAAACTTCCATAAAATTTTTGTCTGAGCCTTTGAACTGTCGGTTCATCGGAACACTTAGTGGGACGGACTTCCGATGTAGCGGAGAGCTAGGCGGAAGCACACCCAATGGAGGGAAGTTGGAGGGAAAATTGTGGAAAATTTTCTAAGTATGCGACGTCCGTCGGCGGAAGATAGATGTTGGGTTCTCCGACACAACGGAATAATTTAGTGATTTGTCAGTCCGTCGTTGCGATTGCTAAACAAACTAACCCTCCAATGCTTTAGTCTTCCACTCACTGATGCCGAGGTGTAAGTGGATTATGGAGCCGACAGAGTCAGTGGAAGATTGAGAAATTTTTCGCTGACAGAAGGAGAAATTTAAAAAAATAAATAAATTTGTCTAAGTGTTGAGGCCATCGGTGATCGGCGACGGTTAGTTGTTTGGATCGGCGGAAACTAGTGGATTGAACCTCTACCGTTGCGGCTAGCTAGTCAACTATCCTTCCAACGGATAGAGGCTTCAACCGCTGATGCTGTGGAAGACAAGGAAAGAAGAAAATTCAAATTTCCTCTAAGGCACGAGATCATCGGCCATCGGGAAATGTTAGTGGATTAGATCACCGACTGGAAAAAGTTCAATGAAGGTTTGAGAATCCGTCGTTGCGGCTGCTTAGTCAACTATCTCACCGACGAACTTGTCCTCCAGTCGTCGATGCCGAATCAGTAATGAACAGTAACCCTGGGCGGCGACGACAAATAGTGGATGACCGAAAATGGATAGGGGAAGTTTTTTCCAATAGGAAAGAAAATATCAGTGGAAAATAGTTGATTGGTTGCCATCGTTACAGATGCCAAGAGGGCTGAGAGTCTGATGCCACAGTGGGATGATGTTCCGACCACCGACAAAACTGTGATCCGCGGAAATTATAAGGGGACTTTTGGCCGCCATTGCGGAATGATAGACCACTGCAGGCCCAATACATGGAAGCAATTAGACAAGCAACTCGTCGATAGAAAGTCTAGATATTTGCCTGCGGAAATGGTAGGAAGATCACTTTCCTCCATTGCTACTGCAAAAAGGACTATGCATCCGATGCACAGTGGTTTTGCTCGCCGATACAGATTGGAAATCTAGTTGTTTTGACCACCATAGAATCGGAAAATAGTTGTTTAGCATATTTCAGCAGACTGTCAGTGGATTACAGGGCTGAAAAGGAGGAAGTGGCAGCAATCTTATGCGCCGGATTGCGCAAAAATCAAAGATTAAAAAAAAAAACAAGGGTAGAGACACAATACATTTTTAAAAGATTAAAGATTAAAAGTAAAATACATTTTTATTTCTTAAATATTCATATTGTGAAATTTTGGTACAGACACAATTAGATCCTATGATTGAAAATATCCAGAAATAACATTTATTGTGCAATGTCATGACCATGTTGGTGGTTTATTTTCCATACATAACACAAAATCCTTAGGAGAGAATTCTTTATACCACAAAAATCCTCAATAGCCCTTGCTTCCAAGTATTTCCTCCTTAGGGATTCTCTATTTCCCCTTGTATCATTTTCGCGTCCTACATTTTCTCTTCCTTTAAAATAATTATCTTTACAATGACTTGGGATTGATTTTTACATCAAAGTAATTTAACAGTGGAGATGAATTCTTTCTACTGTAGCTTTGATTCCTCATCGATCTAGCGAACGAGTTTCTGAGAGGGGTTCTGCATTTTTTCAAATGGGGTTTCTTAACCGGGTTGTTATTTCCACATGGGTTTCTTTGGTAACGGACGCAGGTCATCATCACAAGGCTTTCCCTTCCCTCTTCATCTGGGCACGACTTGATTCACAGTCACATCTCCTGTCAGATCGTTTTGATGCACTCCCCCTTGTTTCCTATCAATATCCTTTAGTGCAACATTCGTCATTGTTTGATTTCTCCTTCCACCAGTCACCATGAAGCAACAAGGGACAAACATGAGACTGAATGGGGATAACCACATCATGTCTTTGTAGAAAGCATAGATGGAACATCTATAACTCTACAACAATCTCTCCACATATTGGGCATACCCATTGCCATGTTTATTCTCCCTCTTTGAATATTTATCTTTCTGAAGGACCTCGTATTAGCATGGGATCCATGTGACCATGAACTAGCTAGGGAGGAAAATTCACCATAAACGGAGTCAAGTGGATTAGGACATGTCTGCGAAT
The DNA here is from genome assembly GCA_001517045.1 of Pseudotsuga menziesii. Taxonomy (NCBI): domain Eukaryota; kingdom Viridiplantae; phylum Streptophyta; class Pinopsida; order Pinales; family Pinaceae; genus Pseudotsuga; species Pseudotsuga menziesii. Next base: position 15,024 of record LPNX010302149.1, read on the forward strand.
GGGTTTATGACACATTTGCGATGGGATTATGACACGTCTCCTATGATGTCGCACATCTGTTGTAGATTTAGGACGTGGGATTAAGACACATATATCATAATGTGGCACGAATGGGGTTTATGGTGAGGGTTTTTCAGTCCTAGTCCTGTGTTAAGCTCATTGATTTTTACGTCGAGGGTTTGTGGGTTCAGTCCTCTGTTTAGCTCGTTTCTTCGTGGTTGGGTCAATTATCTATGGGTTCAGCCCTCACGATCCTAGAGATTTTTTTGGTCCTGGTCCTATGTTCAACTCGTTCACTTTTACGCTCAAGGTTTTTGGTTCAGTCATGTGTTTAGTGCATTTCTTTACGGTTGGGTCGCTTATCTGTTGTGATGAAGAAGACTCCACCATTATCGCTTCACCATTGGTTCACCACCATCAATTCTCTCCATCAATGCAACAAAGTACGTGGTTGCATTCATACTTGGACTTGCATCATAATTGCTTCAAGTACAATTGTCTTTTTTGCATTTTTTGTGGCTTATCTACTAAGATTTTGAAGATCCTGTCAAACTCTTCCATTCACTGTGTTTGTTGCATCACCTTTGTTGTGTTTGTGTCAATTTGAGAGATCCATTTTGCAAGTTGTTCATAATCGTTGTTTCCAACAAAATTTTCTCCAACAATTAAAACCAGAACAACTCATTGACATGGCAAACAGATACATGCATGGCCCTCTGCATGGATTCATGTGGAACAATTCTCATTTTTTATTTTTCCTTTGTGGATTTAATAAAAATTGTTCCACATGAATGCTTTAACTCATGTTCATGTGTTTCTAAGGGAATTTCAATTTGAGTGAAGCAACTTCCTCTCGAATTGAAGTTTTACACTAAGAGAACATCAAAGGAAACTAACAATCACTAGGAGAAAACCCTAAATGTTGAATTAAGACTTCATGTGAGCTCTCTTAGGACAATTCCTAAGATTTGGCGGGGAATGAATCTTAGCGATTAACTTGAAGATAATATGAATATTTTTATAGGTGATGTGAGTTACTCTTCAATCTTGAATTACAACCAAAATCCTCTTCAAATGCGTTGATTGTCATAATAGCAACCAAATTGTAGTATTTTTTAAGGAGAATTTGGAGGAAGAATGAGGTAGGTTGCAAAAAAAGGACAATTTTACAAACCATGTAACCAAAAAAGTAATTATAAATGATAGTTATACACTCAAACAACTCCCCATATCATGTTGAACAATTCATGTGCAACAGTTCATAGAAAATTCTTTGAGTTAAAGATAAAGATGAAATTCAGATAAACATTTTCTTTGGTAGTATATTTTGCAAAGAAAACATCTTCAGCGCATGATGATTCAACAAGGCACTTTGCAAGATTTACCTAAAGCACAAGGTTACTTTAACTCGATGACAAACATAGATCACAGTACCAAAGATTGATAAATTGGTAGGAAACTTATACGTTTGATTTGAGCATTTTGCACATGGTTAACATGCTCCTTCATCCCTCAATTGCTAATTTTCTAGCCCTAACAACAAGCTTGATACCTAAAGCAAACTGTTAGATTCCTTGGCATAGATTGGTGACAACATCGTAGCATTTTCTAAATAATTACAATTTCCCTCCATAGTAGCATCTGTACCCTCACTACTACATTTCGACCCAAAATCCGATGGCCGTCATGTCGGATTTTCGACACTTTCCTGTCGCATGTACGACACTTTGATTTTTTCTTAAGTGTCGGAAACTTGGCGTCGGTGATCCAACACTTAAATAACCGTCGCTTAAGCGACACCTACGTAACCGTCGCTTAAATGTAAAGTGTCGCTTAAGCGACAGAATATTTTCGACGGTAGAATTTTTTTTTTAAAAATAGCCTCCATAACCGTCGCTTAAGCGACATCTGCAACCGTCGGATAAGCGACGGCAATCAAAAAGGCGTCGGAAAAGCGACGGTAATCCAGAACAGGCGTCGGAAAAGCGACACCTTCAACCGTCAGATAAGCGATGGACATCCAGAAAAACCGTCGGAAAAGCGACAGAGGAAACCGTCGCTTAAGCGACGCCTGTGGAATTTTTTTTTTTTTTAAATATCTCGAAATTGTGTGGGTTAATCTCAATTTGATCTCT
>LPNX010302159.1:11036-101752 GCA_001517045.1 Pseudotsuga menziesii
GCACTATGGGCCTGAAGAAGCTACATGGGAGCTGGAGGATGCCATGCGGTTGGCACATCCATTTTTGTTCGATTTTGCGGAACACTGAGGCGATGCCAGTGTAGCATTTTGATCAATTTTGTAAAGCACTGAGGACAGTGCTAATTGAAGGGGGAGGGTAATGTAATGTCCCGGTTTTGACCTCGTTACATTAAATGTACATGATGTATATATTGTAATGATCATGGTGTGGAGCTAAAGGCCAAGGCCCCACCATTGATTGGTTATGCTATGTTTTGGGATTTAAATCGTCACCGATTGAATATCGGGGCGTGCGGCACATATTAAGTTTCAGCATCATGTAAATATGCATCTATAATAAAAATAAACACAACCAGCTACGTTCGCAGCAACCAAATCGAATGGGGCATGATTTTCTAAGGATAAGGGGGGTGAAATATTTAACCTATGTGCCAATGGGGAAAAGCCAAATGTCTATGAGAAGACCCATCAAGCTGGCAACTACCTTTCTTGTTTTTTTTTCTCCAATCATTTATTTCTGCCAGAATGTGGTTGAGTTAGTTATTTCATGGAAGGGGAAGAGTATGGGCAACCAAATTCGAATTGGGCAGAGACCCATTTTTGGAAAAACGTGTTCTGACCTCCTTGGCAAGAAAAATGTCCAAAAACGCAGGCCATTCTGCTAGGCATTCACGTTTTTCAGTTTTCTCACGTTTTGGGAGCAGCTGAAGTTTTTCCTGTGTCTTTCCATCCACGATTTTGGCTGTTTGCTTCATTTTTCCCATGGATTGGAGGTCGTTTTTGTAATGCCAGGGATTGGGTTGCCTTCCTCACGTTTTTGGAGCTGCTGGTGCGTTCTCCATTCATGTTTTTGTGATTTTATGTGTTTCTTACCATGGCTGTGAAGAGCCATTCACGTTTTTGGCTGTCTCACTGACTTTTGGGTCTCACGCACTGGCTATTTGGGACGTTTTTCCCTGCTGTGAGTTGGTTTCCCTGATAAGCTTCAGGACTGTGTGTTTTCCCCCATGTTGTGATCCATTTTTGCTGTTACATATGGGGCTGTGTAATTCGTTTTTACTGTTCAAGCTGTGTTAGCTAAATTGATTGCCGAGTGCAATGGTTGGTCTTTTGGACTGTGTGAGGAGTAAGGATTTTGGCTTGGTTGCTTGATAAACCTGGTGCTAGAAACCACACAGGCAAGACTAGAGGGTTGGCCTTCTTCTCCATCACCCCTGAATAGCACTGGAAGGGAATGCAGAGCCTGAGGGACTGTGTAGCAGAGAAGGGACTGATTCCTTGTGTTGGGTGTGGATGGGTGTCTTAGAGGTCAGGCTAGTTTTGGTGTAGGTGTTCTTGGCTCTATAAGGAGCTCACTAGCTTAGCAATTGCCTTCTCCAACTCCTGGATGGCCTGATAAACCCAACTTAGTTGGCTTGGCTGTGTTTTGGGTTACCTTTGGCTATGTGTCAATCTGCTAGTTCCCTTATTCCTTGGAGAATCATGCCTAGATCGGGGGTGGCAGCACTGCTGAGAGATTAAGTAGCACGCTGGCCTATGGTTGGGTGGAACGTTGCAGCGACGTAGCTGGTTGTGGAGCGAAGCTTTTATAAGATAAGTAATCTTGTGCATTTTACCTCTGCAATTCTAATTTACTGTCAATTAAAAATGAAATGAACATGTTGAATTCTGCTTGTTGAATGCACATTGATTCCGCTGTGCAAGATAGATAATCATAGCTACGCATAATATACAATTGCATCTGTGCAAGATGAATTAATTAATCTGTGTATGATGAAAAATTAAATTATGCATGTTATACTGTCATGCATTCTTTCCCAGCATTCTGTTTTAGCATTTCAGCACTGTATTTTAAGCCTGTACATGTTCCTGGGCGGTTAGCCCGGTCTGATAGAGTTCGTAGATCGCGTCCTCTTTGCCGGTCGGAGGCATGGGGACGTGACATCAACGTTTTATTGATGCAGGAGCTCCGGAGGGTTGGCCCAAGAAAGCCAAAACTCAGTTGACACCTGAAAATATAGTCGACCTTGTGTCGACCCCTCCCCCTCCATCCCCGACCACCATAGTCGAGGAGCAAGAACCGGGGCAGCAGGCCGACATCTCCCCAGAAATATATGAAAGAGTTATCCCGGAGGCACTCAGGGCCAGGGCCAGCACGGACGCTGAACTCAAAGCTTTCTTTCAGAAGCTACCTGCCATATTCCAGTCGGCACAAACAATACGGACAACATCACCACTAAAAGCAAGAAAAAAGATATATGCCCAGCAAACAACAGTATTTACAAGAGTCCATGATGGTGGCGACATAGCAGGGCATGAACAAACGTTCACCGATTACCAAATCCCACCAGAAGAAGACATTATGCCTTCCGACCAAAGTTCCCAACACCATTCTCCATCACCACCAGGATCAGGAAACCATCCCTCCCCACCTTCACCATGGGACGAAGAAATGTTTTTTTTGTGGGGGAGATGTAGAAGGAGCAAGTCGACATAAGTCGACTTGAACGAGGACCGACTTAGTCGATCAGCTGACTAAGTCGGTCGGCTGAGTAAACACAGTGATTAGAGTCTGTTAACTAATAGTCGTGTCGGTTCGGTGAACCGATAGGTAGTTATGATTGGAACTGTTTGTAACCTGTATATATTAGGCTGTTGAGCCTCACAAGAACTCAGTTCAGTTCTTGGCTTTGTACGACTTACTGAGAATAATATAATCTGTTTATCCTATCTGTTCTTGTCTTTTGTATCTGTGCATATTTCTGTATATTTTTGTATGTATTATTGGTAACCTTATGTGATCTATGAGATTACAACACCATCTCTTTTTCACTAAGATCAGAAAGATACTTGTAATTTAGGTGGCCAAATATTTCATGCCAAAGCTTGCTTGCCTCATTAGCATGAATCAGAAGAGCAGAGGGGTTTGAGTAGAGTAGGAAGTGTGAGAACATGTATACCTTCGAAGTATGATTTGCAACTCCTTTTGCAATGAATTTACCACTTGAGATCTCTGTGATCTCAAATTCATCAGGGGATAATATGACCTTCTTTGGAGACCCAGTGTGGGTCATTTGATACACTGATAAGAGGTTGGAGGCAAGACCAGGAAAATACAACACATTGCTGAACTGACCATGATCAAGATCAATCCTCCCTTTGCCCAAAATTTTAGTGAGAGAGTCATCTCCCAGTACTATTGGTGGACCTTTCAACATGTCAAGTGAGGAGAATTCCTCCTTGGTCGAAACCATATGTCTTGAAGCTCCAGAATCAATGATGAAACTAGGTGAGCTTGATGTGCCAGCAACCAATGCATGAACTCTCTCTCTATCTTCTGAACTTGATCCTCCTTCTCTCTTCTTTGAGCTGTCTAGAAGGGAGATGCCATTCTTCTCCAGGAGTTGGATCAGCATGTCTATTTGCTTCTTCGTGCAGGAGCTCTCAGTATGATTGCCCTTATTGTAGTATGCGCACTTGCTCATTTCTCCTTTATTCTTCTTCTTCTGGTAGTTCTTCTTGGAACCTTGTGGCTCCTCCGGAGACTTGTTCTTGTCTCTCTTTTGCTCAGGTGGATTTTTAGCTTTCTTTTTTATTTTTGAATCCACCCTCGAATCTCCAACAACCAGAGCTTGGTCTTTGGATGGTTTGATGGTGCCCATCATCACCAGTTTGTCCTGTTCTTGTGTGAGAGATTCCATGAAATCTGCAAGGCTAGGCATCTTCCAGGTTCGAGCTGTCAACTTTGTGGCATAGAAGGTCAAAACAAACACTGAATAGTCAGGGCCAAGCTACGAGAGTATGGCCAAGACCAGCTGATCATCCTTCTTTTCGATCCCACATTGTTTTAGTTGCAAAACAAGTGCTTTGAACTTGGAGAAATAGAGTTGCAGGGATTCAAAGCTATTTGGACTCAAGGAGATTAGTTCATTTTCGATTTGATGTCCCCTCATCTCATCTGTCTTTCCAAAAATATCAACAAGATTCTCCCATACTTCATTCGGTGATGTCAATCCATCAAGATGGAAAAGGAGGTCTCTGGAAATACTCAGGCACAAGAGACCATAGGCCTCATCCCTCCTGTTGTGCCATTTTATCTTCTCTGCAGTTGCATTGGGATCTACTTCTGTTGCCATAGTCACCCTGTAGAGGCCTTTCACTCTCAACAGTATCTCCATCTCTGCTTTCCATTCAAAGAAATTGAAAGGAGTCAAGATGATCTTCTGAGATTGATCCATAGCTCAGAAATTCTCCCGGCTGTCAGTAGAAGGCTCCCAGTCACTGATGTCGAACCTGCAAAACAAATTTGAAGGAGAGAAATTGATCTACAATGGCTCTGATACCATGTGTAAATTGAACCTAGTGATAGAAAAATAACACTCACAACAATTATCAATTGTACATTCAAAATCACTCACAAAAGAGATTGAATATGGAGCTGAACACTAAACTGTATTGAATAAGTGTACAATAGCCAACCCTGTAATAACATAGGATGCTGCATTAAATAAATACATAAGGGATTCGAATGCATGAGGAGGCAATTCAAATCTAGTCAAAAGCAGGCTTACTAAAATTAAGTAATTCCCCCATAGGTGCATAAAGTAGTTTCCAAATCAGCTAAGGAGCTCACGAATTGGCAAAAGCACTTAGGCAAGATAAAAGGTGATGGAAGGACAACTCATACATGCTTTTCATAGGAGAAAAGAGTGGAGGATGTGGAGGACAAAAAACTAGTTAACCTCACCTAGTCAAACTTTCCCAATTGCCTTAAAGCACTGAAAAAGAAGGCAATAAAGCAGAAAAAGTAGAAGGGTGCCTAGGAGGCCAGGAATAAAGCAGATTTGATTCCTTGAGGTTTCCCAAGCACTCCATGAGTCAAAATAGACAAGTTTGACCACTATGGATAGGTAGATGACAACTTGCATAAGGTGGAATCATGAAACTAGGAAAATAAGACAAAAATGATTAATTTAATGTCTAAGGTAGTTAACTATGGGTTGATTATTCTAACACTTCGCTGCTCTTGTTCTCTGTTCTGTGCTTCAGCTGCTTCTGTTGGTGATGGTATGATCTGTGGTTTATCTGTGGTGTTTCTTGGTAATTTTGGATTTAGTAGTTGGGTTTTGGGTAGGGTTATAGTATATGGTGGTGTGGAAGAGGGGAGGGGTGGTGGTTTCTCTGAGGTCGATGGATGAGTTGGGATAGAATCTATCGACATAGGGTTTTCAACCAATTCTGGTGATTCGATAGGTTCATTGGCCTCGACAAATTATGCATTATTGATCATTCCTTGGTGCTCGTTTGATGGTTTGACATGGTCGAGGTTGACAATTTATTCTGAAATGGCTCCTTCCTCTTACTCATTGTTTGGGTTAGGGAGTGGGGGATTTTCAATGGATTGTGGGATAAATGATGAGGTTTGTGCTGCCACATTTTCAAAGGTTTTGTCAGGATTCCTTTGGAATGTGGATTTGATAACTCCCATGATTTGTGGTCTCGGGTTAGAAATTGGTGGTTGGTTAGATATTTGGGGAATGGCTAGAACTTGTTGTGGGGTTCCTGAATCAATAACTAGTCTTGTTATCATTAGTTGTTGTACTGTAGGAAAAATGTTCAGGAGCCGATTAATGAAATCTTGTAGGTAAAAATCTTTATCTACTCTTGTTCGGAGATTTTTGGGTAGTGCCTGAAAGTATGGATTTGTTGGTGTAACATAGATTGAAGTTGGAAATCCTTCATTGACTATCTATATTGGAGATCGGGGTGGTGGGGTGAAAGTGAGATCGATAGGATCAACCTCAATAGGAGTAACAATTTTTACTTTCTTTTCTTTCAGTTGCTTTGCTTCTTCTACGATGAACTTCTTGAATTGTTCCTCGACAGATATTTTATTTTTAGCAGTGTCTTCTAATATTTCTATAGCCCTATCATGTAGCTCATATTCATCATTGAGATCTTATGGAAGTAGAAGTCTTCATTTCCCATTTCCTTTAACCAGAGTCCTCCTCTTCTTTCAAGCTTTAGATAACTCAACATCCAGGTGATAGATGTTTTCTTTTGTCATTGCATATTCTGGGAGGGGGCTGTCGGATTAGGTTTCTTCATCTATTTCTTCTGATTCCTCCTCTTATTGTTGTTTCAGTGGTACTATATCAACTTGTAGAGTGTTTACCTCTTATGTCAAAGTATCCTCCAAGTTAAAAGTATCGATATGAACATGTACTTCATATTACTCTTATTTTTCTTGGTCAAACAAAGGCTCGGCGATTGGTTGATCGATCTTCTGTGTGATTGGTGGTATGCCTATCTTGGTGTTAGAATGTCAAGCTAGCTCTACAAATATTTCCTCGACTAATGGGTAAAAATCGAGAGGTTCAGCTTTTCTTGCGGCCTCCTGCACGAACTAGACTGTAGTGTGGTCTAATTATAATTGAATATGTGCTAATGGTGGCATACATATTTGGATATTCTGTGGTAGCCTACATCTGGCCATTTTTATTTTTAAGTTCTAGAACCAAGTATCCAACCAGAATTTGGCTTGCTATAATTCCTAAGAATTCCTAGCCATTGAAAAAGATTTAAAATTCCACATACTGATTATGTTCGATTCATTGAAGTCTGGATCTACGACATGTCGAATGTAGTACATTGTGATCCATATGATTAAGGATGGGAATATGATTGGTGTACCTTCCTCTTGACATTTTACATAGATGTTTTTTATACTTTCTACTAGGTACTATGCCTAGCAGTAAGTTTTACCTATTTCTACTACATTCCTGATGAATTCCAACATGTCGAGCTTTAAGTTGCAACCACACCCTGTAGTTGTTAGGCATGCAGAAACAATATTCACCACTATTTTGGGTGTGGTATATTGGATTTGGATAACTAATGGTCCTCTTGATTTCTTCCCTGCTGGCTTTCTATTAGCTTCTGGACTAGTCCTGGATTTTATTTTACAGGAACAGGTTCAACTTTATTTGACAAACTGGTAAGCCTATAAATTATGTCACTTGATATCTCGATAGGTATGTCGAAATAAAATTTTAAATTGTGGTACTATCTAACAATGAACTGCACTACGATGTCCTTTTTTCCTGCAAAACCTACCATGAAAGGTGCATTCAGGTAACTTAGGATGGCGTTGACACTCATATTTTGAGCTTCTTGTGTCATTTTGTTATCTTTGTATGACCATTTCCTAATTTCTTTCCACAGTCTTTCTCGGGATGTTTACATAACTTCTACTTTTTGAATGTTATCCAGCCGTTGTACCAATGGATTTTGGTTGTTTCTATTTATTTCATTTTGTTTGTTGTAGATATTGTTTTTTTAGGTGCCATCATGTCGGTAAAATTATTAGGTTCGCACATAGGTATCTTGCTCTCAAGGGTTTGATAGCTCTAATTTTCTAGCTCTTTGTGGACTAAGGTGTGGTTTTCATCTGGTGTGGTATTTATCGGTGGAGTGGGAGGGGATCTAGTAGATGAAGATATTAATGGCATATTTTACTATGAAGGACTCTCTGTCAAGTGTTCGTTTTGTCTCTCCTTATGTCGATGATCATGATGACTTGATTGGACCGTTGATACTTATTTATGTCAATGTGCGTCGTGGTTTTGGAAATGTTAGTGGGATGGGTGATATTTGTCATGTTGATGACTGTGATGTCGGTGGTTTTATATTCCAAATAGTTGTCTACTACTTACTTCATAAGAATTTCTCCAAGGCCCTGTCATTTTATTTTTCTGTATTGTTCGCTTTGTTTATTTTTTTAGGTTTTTATATTTTTTGATTTTTTTTTAATTTTTTTTATGATGAGTTATAAAATCAATTTTTTATAGTTGTCATAGTGTTTTAGTCAAGAAACATTAACAAGTTTATGAAATACACTGCCTTGTAACATTCTCAGTCGAACTGATCCGTTAGCATTGATCTCTTCGACAATATATGGTCCCATCCATTCTGTGTGTATTTTTTTTTGTTTTCCTTTTACTCAACTATTATACAACAACACAAGGTCTCCTACCGACAAGTTTTTATTTATAATATTTTGATCATGCCGAGATTAATGTTGTTGTTTTTGGATATCTTGGTGTTGTATTGCAATCAACCTAACTCATCGCAGAGAATTACAAATTCAAAGATGTTCCTCTAGTTTAGCTAATTGCATTAACCATTCTTTCTTAGCCTCTTCGACATCGATGTGCAATATGTCTACATTTATTGGTTTTTGTTGTCGAAAGTGTAATGGGACGAATGCTTCTTGCCCATAAATAAATCTAAATGGTGTTTTATCTGTCGAATGTTTGTACATCGTTCTTTATTCCCATAGGGCAGCATGAATTTTCTCATCCCAATCATGTTTTTCTTTATTGCATATTTTGGTTAGACCCCTTGTCATAGTTTTGTTAAATTCTTCAATTACACCATTGGATTGAGGGTGATAGGATGTGCTCCTTCTATGTTCAAGTTTAAACTACTAAAGCTGGAATTTTTTTGTTTATAAAGTGTGACCCCTGATCGTTGATCAAGGTCAGTGGACAACCGAAGCTGGTAATAATATTTTCGTATATGAATTTCGTGGCTACTTCACTAGAGAAGTTTTCAACAAGTTCTTCCTCTTCCCACTTAGTAATGTGTTTGACTACTATTATAATATAGCATTCTCTAGTCCTTCTAGAAGGTATTGGAAATGGTCATATAAATTCAATCGCCCAAATTTCAAATGTTAAACTTGGGTTTATTGATATTAACATAATCTATGTACTTGGTAGAGGTCATCCTAATCATTGGAAACAGTCACATTTACTAACAAATCTTCGACAATCACCGTATAATATTGGCCACCATAGTATCGACTATTGGATTTTCTTAGCAGTCGTGTCAGACTGGAAATCTCATCTACCTGGGCCATAATGTGCTTCGTACATTGTAATTTCTCTTTCATGCTCTAGAATGCATCGATGAAGTACCTCATCTAAACCAAGTTTATAGAGGAAATTGTTTATTATGCTATAAGGTGCAACCTTCATTACTAAATTTTTCTTCTTTTTGCTTGTCCATTTTCTAAGAATTGGGTTATTTCTTCTAGTTCAACAGGTACAGATTCTATTCTAAACAAATGTGCATATGTTAAGTCATCTTCGACTCCAATCGATTCTTCCCCTATGTCAATTCTCGACAAGTGGTCGGGTCCGACATTTTCTTTTCTCAGTCGAACTATGATTTCAAACTCAAATTATTGAAATAATAATAACCAACGACAGATTCTACCATGATGTAGAAGTTTATTAACTAAGTATTTTAATGGTTGGTGGTCTATGTAAAATACAAAATGGGTTAGCTAACAAGTAGTGTCTATCTTTGTGAAGTGCAAAGACCATTCCTAGTGCTTCCCTTTCTTTCAATGAGTCATTACATTCATCCTTATTTATTTTTTACTATTGTATACGATTGGATAATAAATTTCATCATCTACTAGTTGCATCAATATTGCACCAATTACTATACCGGATGCGTCGATATGCACATGGAATTTCACTGAGGAATTTGAAAATCGGAGAATAGGTGCTTCAACAAGTTTTTTATTTAAAGTGTCGAATGATGCATCACATTCTTCAGACCATTCATATTCCTGATTTTCTTTTAGTAACTCTTCTAAAGGATATGTCATGTATGAATACTGACGAATAAATTTCCTGTATTATCCTGTATGCCCCAATAAAATTCTGACTTGTTTCGGGTTAACTGGTGGCTTCATGTCGAGAATGATTTTGATTTTTGCAAAATCAGCATTGATACCTTGTTTGATTATGATGTTCCCTAGTAGAATTCCTATAGGGTTTACAAAAATACATTTCTTTATATTAAGTGATATATGAATTTGTCGACATCTTTCGAACATTAACCTTAGCCATTTGTAGTGATCTTTTAACATAGAGTAAATTTTCAAGTCGTCAAAATATACAACCATAGTTTTGTAGATATAATCCTAGAATTATTTAACCACTATCCTTGAAAATATAGTTGTTGCATTTTTCAGACCAAATGGCATGACTTTGTATGTGAATGAGTCGAATTTGCACATGAATGTTGTTTTCTTTTGGTCATTCTTGGGAATTGGTACTTGATTATAGCCTGAGAAACCATCTATAAATGAATAACATTCATTCCTGACAACTTCATTGATAGTGTCATCTAGAAAAGGAGTCAAAAATGTGTCTGTAAGAGTGAATTTGTTGAGTTTGCAGAAACCTACACAAATTATTTATCTTGTCGGGTCATGCTTCTTTGGTTGTACAACCATTGAGCTTGTCCATTTTGACTGGTCAATAGGGTATATAATTCCAGCTACCACAATATTGTCAATTTCTTTATTTACTATCTCTTTATATTTATGAGCGAGTTTTTATGATCGTTTCTTTATTGGTCTAGCATCGGGTTTTATGTCAATATTCATTTCTCCCATTTCTTGAGCTAGTCCTTTAAGATCCTTATAATCTAGAGAAAAGACATATTGAAATTATTTTAGCAAGTTGATTATCTCTATTATCTACTCATTCCAATAATCTCTTATTTTTGTAAGTTTAGGTCTACGATCATTAAAGATGTTGACTTATTTTGTTTTCATTTTTGCATCCATCCATTCTAGTGCCTTGCTTTTATTAATTTGTCAACTTCCTTCTTTGAATTGTGAGAATGTTGTTGGCAAGTATTATGTTGTCATCCGTTTAGGTTCTTGTTTTTCAGTCTATTCAACTTTTAGTATTGTTTTAATTGGTCTCATTGTTTCATCATGGTTAGTTTTCCATTGAAATATTCCCCCCCTTGTATTTGTGGTTTCTATTCGATGTCTTGTCGATTGTGGTACTTTATTTGACCGAATATTATGACATGAGACTATCGATTGGTCATGAGTGTCTGTCAGACTGTTATTTACATTCGGTTTTAGAAATGTTTTTATTTGCTTTGTATCTTCAACTAGTTAGTCATCTTCAGGTATAAACTTGAATTCCTTGATGAAATTTTCTTTAAGTTCGTTCCATAAGAACATTTCACCTTGTGATTCCTCCATTTTGTAACACCTGTTTGATAGGTCATCTATTGTTGATGGAAATAGGTGTGGCCATAGTCATTCATCTTTATATCCAAGTCTTTTCCACTTGTTTTCACATATAATTATGTGTTTTTCAATATCCTGGCCTTGTGTAAAGACTAGTATTTGTTCTCGATTTTTTATCTTCTTTCCTCCAAATATTTCAACAAAATACGTTGAAGCTATTGACCATGATTGTAGTCTCGACTGGTAAGTATCCCACCACCGAGCAGCTTGTCTCATAAATGTTTCGACTAGAATTTGAATTCGGTCATGTTCACCTATGTTTTTGGATACTTGTTCAACATGAAGGACTGGTGATTCCTGTTCTTTATACCTAAGTGATGGTCTATTGTTTTTTTCTGTTGGTGTCAGGGATGGATGTTCCCTAACTTTTATTTCAAATATTTTTGGTATTATAAACACAAAAAAACATTGATGTGTTTGTTTTTTTTTAATGTCTAGAATTATCCAACACTCCCTTGCTTGTAGTTCGTAGTTTTCCATTTCCCAGTCATATAATTCCACATCTTAGTTATAACCAACAGAGTCTGGGTTCCTTAAATGAAGTTCTCCATATATATTTGGTTTGGTGTAATCCTAATTATGTTGTATTTTGTATAGTTGTTGGACATCAACTTCTTCATCTATAGGATCTGTACATGGTTCACCTTATGATGGATTAATAGGAACAATTATTTTCTGTGCATTTCCCTTAAGTTTTATTCTTTCTTTATCTAGCGAAATGGATGCTTTCATCTTTCATCCCCATGGTCTTCCTACTAATGCTGGGAAGGAACTGGATCCTTCCTTAGGGTTAATAATTTCAAAGTCGACATTTGTGGTGATTCCCTTTATAGTTGTGTTGATGTTCCTCCATACACCAATAGGTTCAATTAGTCCTTGATCGTCTAACTTTAAATATATGCCATATTCGCTAAGTCCAGGTTTTCCTAATTGTTCCCATGTACCCCTGGTCATGATGTTTACTTGTGATTCGAAGTTGAGAATGACTTCTCGGACATGGTAACCTTCAATTTCCAAGTCGACAAGAGGGATAGTGTTACTTTTATCTTTTTGGCTTAAACTGAATATGTTTTTATGTTGTTTGTCGATACCAGATTTATTCTCGAGATTGTACAATAAGTTAATAAATTGTGCAATCAATTTATCATTATGTATTAGATTAATTAGTTCTTAAGACATCTTTTGTCAAGTATCATCATTTGCTTCATGTGCATCTAATTCTTGAAATATGTTCAACGCATCATTATCTAATTCCTTTTGTATGACAGGGTTAGCATAGTCATATTTATTCTTTTTTTTTCTTATTTTGGGATTGTCATTATCGATTTTGGTATCTTGTATAGTAACAATTTGCAAGTTCTTAGTGCGAATAACATCACATTTTTGGACACTCGACAAGACATTCTTTTTTTTTTATTATTGATTTTTTCAAGCATGGTGGGACAATCCTCTAAAGAGTGATATCCTACACCACTATTCGTACAAAACTTAAGGTCAGTTCGATCCTTGTATGGAAAATCAGTGTGTCGATGCCCTTCATTCAAGCATGTATAACACTAGATCGGTCGGTGTGGTCTATTTTCCTGATTCTTAAAGAATCGACCTCGATCTAAATATCCTCCATGGTGATTGTTATGATACCGGTGCTCGTACCCTCAATCGTCATATCTTTGATTGTTATGTCTGTTCTAGTTGTTGTGGCTCCTTGGATTATTTTCATTTCTATTATGTGCAACAACAATTTTTTGGTAAACCACATGGTAATTCTATCGGTTCTTCAAATTTAAATGGCAGTAATTTTTTGTGTGGCTTTTGACCTCGCATGTTGAGCACCATCAATAATTTTCATTCTTCATATTTTATGGAAAATATTTTGTCACATGTAGACCGTGCTCTTGGAAAATTTCACAAAATAATTTTGACTGAACGAGCTGAAAATCTTGTCAACGATATTCTTGTCGATAATTATCATTTGTGTGCCCGAACATTGAGCATTGTGTACACCAGAATTCATGGCCCTCAAGGTTTATATCATGTATTGAATTATGCAATATCTCTAGTTTTTCTTCAATACGGCTATCAAGAAGGTTCACTGGATAGTCCTCGTCCTTTTCTACTTGCAATTCCTTCGTTAATGCATCTTCATACGTATTAAAGTTGTCCAATATAATATGCATCCAGATATTTTGTAAGAGACCTGAAACAATCCATTGGATTAACAATTGTTCATCTATATTATAGTCCAATTGGATAAGTAGATATTTAAATGTTTTATTGTACTCCCAAACTATTTCTATCAGTTTCTGGACTGTAGTCTTTAGTTTCTTTACTACCAGATGCTTTGTATCTGGAGTATTGAAGAATGAAATGAATTGTTGTTTAATTTGTGCCTTTGTAGCATTCGACATCTTTTCTATATATGTCATATACCATGTAAGTGCTCACTTTCACAAAGCACCAGCAAACTGAGCCATCTGTCGATCTTCATTTGTAATAGTGTTCGCTTCCCAAGTCGGCTCACAGACTAACCAATGTCTTCTGGGATCTTGTTGGAGGAGCAAGTCAGTATGTTGACTTGAACAACAGCCGACTTAGTCGATCAGTTGACTAAGTCGGTTGGCCGACTAAACTAGATATTAGGTCGGCCACCTAAGGTCTTGTTGGTTCACAGAATCGATAGGTAGTTATTTTGTAATCATATATATTAGGCTGTTGAGCCAGATGAGAACTCTGTTTAGTTCTCTATGTTGTATGGACCCACTCTTGTTAATATAATCTGTTATTTTCCTCTACTATGTTCTTAACTCTTATCTTTGTTATGTATGTATGACTGGTATGTATTATTGGTAACCTAATGTGATCTGTGAGATTACAACATTGGTTCCGTTGCCAGTAGTACATGTCTGAGACATATGCAAACAAATGATATCAGAACAAGAGATTAAGGACTGGTGGGAACGTAATGTTGCAAATTATTTGCAGAATTACGCATGAGGAAATAGATTAACGACTGCACAAGAAAAGGCAAGATTCTTTATAGAAACACATGAGAAGTTTGTAGAATCAATGCCCCAACTTCTGAAGAAACTTCTGGATGAAAATTCGAAAGGGACTATAGGTCAAGAGTTGCTAGAAAAACTGATCCGAGGGGGAATAACAAACTTGTTTGAGTGGTTCAAAAAAACCGCCAACAACTTCTGCAAGGAGCAAGTAGTATAAGACAAAACTTCGGTGGAAACCATCAAAGAGAAATTTTACACTGACCTCACCGAGCAATTTCTGTGCTCCTTACCGACCTTGCTATTTAAATTTCTGATCGAGAAGGGAGTGCGTCATATTGTCGAACCTCATCCATCACTTCATGGACCACCATTAAACCCTAACTGGGCAGAAAAACAAAAGAGGTAGGAAAAAGGGAGTGGGAATACTTCCTAAGAAAGTAGACCAAACTATTCGGGCTTTCTAAAGCATCGAGTAGGCTATGGGGGGGGGTATCTAGTCATATGTCAAGATAAAGTGGAGTGGATTCTAGTCAACTAGAAGCAAATACCAATTACCAGTAATGAGAAGTCAACCAAAAGGGAAATCAAGAAAATAGTATCACACAAAGGTATGTCAGACGTTCAGAAAATAGAGAGGGAAGAGAGACAACAAAGGAGGGAAGAAAGACGAGAAAGAGCCTTAGTGCTGCATAGAGGAATGAGTACTACGGTGACCGACCAGGAAAGAAATCCACCAGAGTTAGGTCATGACTGACAAGAAGAAGGTGTGGAAGAAGAGGCGTCCCCTATGGAAGAAGAATTGTGGATAGAGTAGCCAAAAGCTCTCTAATTAAGAGCTCCCCAAGAAGGAACAACTCTATCTCCGTTGAATCCGTGTACCCGGATACAAACTATTGTCGAAGAGGACCTCCGACTAGGAGCTGGTGACTTTGGTATATGGAGCCAACTAGACGACGAGACATACACTGGAAGACAATTCATTATTCATCAACCAGAAGAAGGAAATTGGGTTATCTTTGAAGTGGTACCCTCTAATCGAAGTATCCACTTACTTTTACCGACACATGAAGGAGCACCCCCTGCCAAATACAACTTTGGAGGACATAGAACATTCATAACTACAGACATATAACTGTAGTTGGACATCAAAAGAAGAATTCGAAATCAACTGACTGCTGGTCGAAGACAAAACAATAAAAACAACCGATAGAGACGAAAGTTTCGTCAACGATAGTTCTGTAGAGAGGAATAAGCAAATAACCCCACCACCCCCACCTCCACCATCGCCACCTCCTGAAAGCAGCGACAGTGATTCCAAGATGGGTCATGGGTCAGTACACATTCCTTTATATGAGGGGGATGAGGAACCCAGATGACACTGGTTCATCCGTGAGTTGACTTGGCAGGCTAACCAAGTTATGGATGAAGATAGGTAGATGGAACAGTTCATCGATGCCTTGAGGAAAATGGAATTAACTTGGTATATGAACTTTTCTGAAAGACAACCTTGAGAAACCAAAGCCGAGATCAAAGCGCAATTTCTATCATTTTTCAAAACTCCAGATGCAAAACATCTGGCAGCAAAGAACTTAAAAACAACATCGTAGAAGCCAGGAGAAACTATCCGCGACTATGATAAGAAATGGAAATACCTTCTTAGCCAACTGGATTATGTTATAGATGAACAATTATTAATCAAGTGGTTTCTTGCAGGTTTATCTCATAAAATCCACCAACACATAAGTCTGGAAATATTCAAGTCTTACAAAGATGCGCTTACAAAATCTCTCCAAGTGGAAATGGATAAGGACATACCAGCACACTACACTGATCACAGACTAGAAGAATAGCTTGAGATCATGTAGAAGTCATTAAAATAATTAAACCTCAAAAGTCAGGATATGTGGTGCATGAAGTGCTCGACGGTCGAACATTCAAAAGACAACTATTGATAGGAAATCAACTGATAGGACATTTGATTCATGCAGACGAAATGTTTTTGTGACATTTTCTAGGAGCATGGAGACCACTCGACAAAATATTTCCTGTTCAACATGAAGAATAGTAAGACATATTGGTGTGCAATATGCGAAACTAAAAATCATAACACAGCCGAATGCCATTTGAACGTGAAGAACCGAAAAAATTATCATGCAGTCTACCAGACCATTGCAGTTGCACAAAATAATGAGCAAAACAACTTACCAAATGATCATAACAATTAGAGATATGAAGGTCGAAGATACGAGCGCCGGTATGACAATTGACGTGGAGGCTACGGAGGTCGAGGTCAATTCGCTGGAAATCGAGACAACCAACCACATCGACCCATCCAATGCTTTACATGTTATAAGGACGGACATCAGTATCCAGAATGTCCATATAAAGATAGAATTCACCTCAAATTTTGTACTCATTGTGGATTAGGGGATCACTCACTAGAGGATTGCCCTACCATGTTGGAAAAAATAAATAGAAATAAAAATGTTAATGTCTTGTCGTGTGTGCAAAAAAATGATGTAATAAACACAAAGAATTTGCATATTGTAACCCGATAAGGGACAAAAACAGGAAGTGATAACCCAAGAATCAGAAAAATAAAAGAGAAAAATGTCTACCCTGATCCACTTAAAGAAAAACAAACATACAAAGAAGCAACAAATGTATTCAAAGAATTTGCACGACAGGAACAAGCTAATGACAATCGACATAACACAATAAAAGAATTAATATAGATCGTACAAAAAGACAACTCAGTATCTCAGTTCATTGATTTTTTATATGAAATAAACCACAACATCATCGAAAAACAAACAAAGAATATCTGTAGTTTAAATAAAAAAGATAAAGGTGATGTCGAACCACTTGTCGACCTGAAAATTGAAGGTTACCATGTCCGACAAGTAGTGCTTGACTTTGGATCACAAGTAAACATCATGACTCGTGACACTTGGGAACAAATGGGTAGACCTCGACTATATGAGTCATGAATATACCTCAAATTAGCCGACCAGGGCCTAATTGAACCTATTGGAGTCTGGAAAAACATTGACACAACTATAAAAGGAATCTCGACCAAAGTCGACTTCAAAATCATTGACCCTAAGGAAGGATCTAGTTCCTTCCCAACGTTAGTAGGTCGACCTTGAGGTAGAAAGATGAAAGCATCAATATCCCTGGATAAAGAGAGAATCAAATTAAAAGGAAATGGACAAAAGGTCATTGTACTTATTCATCCATCCCAAGGAGAACCATGGATAGAACCTATCTATGAAGAAGTCGACATCTGACAACTTTATCAGATAAAAAGTAATGGAGATTATACAGAACCTAATATCTATGGAGAAATTCATTTAGGCAACCAAGACTCAGTCGGTTATAATTCAGACGCATAATTATATGATTGGGAGATCGAGAAATACGAAACACAAGAAAGAGGGTGCTAGACTATCTAGAAAGTACAGAAAAATCCCACCAAACAGTGCTCCATAGTGTCCATTGTCCCAAAAATATTTGATAAGAAAATTGGGGAATACCCTACTTTAAAATCTACCAATGTAGATACTACACAAATACCAAGATACAAGGAAAGAGAATCACCAGTCATGCATGTAGAACAAGTTTCCAGAAATATTGGTGAACACGGTCGACTACAAAGCCTAGTAGAAACGTTTACAGGACAAGCTACTAGATGGTGGGATACCCATCAGACAAGACTGCAGACCTAGACAACAACTTCAACTTACTTTGTCGAAAGGTTTGGAGGAAAGAAGTTAACCAAATAGGCTCAGATACCTATATTCATCCAAGGACAGAATCCATAAGATCATATTAAGACATGTGAAAAAGAATGGAGAAGACTTGGATACAAATATGAACGAGCATGGCCACACCTGTTTCTCTCAACCCTCACCAACTTGTCAAAGAAATGGTAAAAAATGGAAGAAGCTAGGGGTGAAACCTTCCTATGGCATGAACTCAGAGAAAATTTCATTAAAGATTTCAACTTTATCCCACAAAATGAAAACTTGGTTGAAACAGCAAAATAGATTAAAGACTTTATACAGCTGACAGAAAACAAACCCTTAAAAGATAACCGACAAACAAGAAAATGCAACAATATACAAACCAAGACAATACCACAGTTGATAAGACTACAGTTAGAAAACAAAAAAATAGAAGGGAAAAGATTTAGATGGAAATCAAACCATGTCAAAATGACCAAACCTATTCGTACAGTATTCAAAGTTGAAACAACCGACAAAGAGGATACCAATAGAATGACTGCAGCTGACTTTCCTACCACATTCTCATAGTTTAGGGAAGGAAGTCGACAAATCAATGAAGCCAAAGCTCCAGAATGGCTAGATGCTAATGTCAAAATCAGAGAAGTCGACATCTCAAATGATGACCAACCAAAATTGGCCAAGATTGGAGACTACTGGAATGAATAACATACAACAGAAGTAGTGAACCTATTAAAAGAATTCCAGTATTTATTTTCCAGAGACTATAAAGACCTCAAATTCTTAGTCCATGAAATGGGAGAAATGAATATTGACACTAAACCTAATGTTTGACAGGTGAAGAAAAGGCCATATAAGCTAGCTCACAAATACAAAGAGATTGTCAAAAAGGAAATTGATAACATGCTGACAGCAGGCATCATCAACCCTATTGACCAATCAGAATGGGAAAGTCCAATGGTTGTACAACCTAAGAAACATGATCTTACCAAACTAAGAATTTGTGTCGACTTCAGAGAACTAAATAAAGTCAGACTAACAGACCCATTTCCAACTCCTTATGCAAATGAAATCTTAAATGAGGTTGCAGGACATGAATGCTACTCATTTATAGATGGATTCTTAGGTTATAACCAAGTGCCAATAGCTAAAGAGGATCAGAAAAAAACAACATTTGTATGTGAATTTGGCTCATTTTCTTACGAGGTTATGCATTTTGGATTAAAAAATGCACTTGTAGTATTTTCTAGAATTGTTGTCAAAACATTTCAAGAATATATTTACAAAACCATGGCAGTATACTTTGATGATTGGACCATATACTCCATGTTAAAGGATCATTGCAAGTGGCCAATACTTATGTTGGAAAGATGTTGACAAATTCAACTATCCCTAAACATCAAGAAATTCATATTTGTGACCCCCATAGGGATATTATTAGGGCACATTGTCTGTAAAGAAGTTATTAAGGTTGACTTTGCAAAAATCAAAATTATCCTAGACCTAAAACCACCAGTAAACCCAAAACAAGTCAGGGTGTTACTTGGCTACATAGGCTATTACAAAAAATTCATAAGATATGATTCAGATATGACCTATCCACTTGAAGAACTATTAAGGGAAGATAAAGAGTTCAATTGGACAGAGGAGTGCCATATATCATTTGAAAAATTAAAGAGAAAACTAGTCGAAGCACCAATCCTAAGGTTTCCAAACTGGTCGATCAAATTCCATCTTCATATTCATGCATCAGGGCTAGAAATAGGAGTAATCTTAACTCAACCAGGAGATGATGGAATGGATTATCCTATAGTTTACAGTAGCAGAGAATTAAACAAGTTTGAAAGAAATTTTTTTACAACAGAAAGAGAAGCCCTAGGAATGGTCTTTGCATTACAAAAATATCGACATTATCTTCTAGCTAACCCATTTATATTCTATACAAACCATTAGGAAGTTAAATATCTCTTCAATAAACCACTACATCATGGAAGGATTTGATGATGGCTAATATTATTCCAAGAATTCGAATTTGAATTTGTTGTCAGACCAGGCAAGTTAAATGTTGGTCCCAACCATTTATCCTGAATCGACACAGGAGAAGAGCCGACAAGAATGGAAGATGACTTACCAGATGCACATCCATTTTAGTTAGAAGCAGTCCCAGCAGGGGAGGAAATAGCCCAGTTTTTAGAATATGGACAAGCACCAGAAGGAATGAGTACAAAGAAGAAACAAATCCTAGCTATGAAAGTTGCACCATAAAGTCTTATAAATGGATTTCTTTACAATATGGGATTAGATGAAATCCTTAGAAGGTGTGTACTAGAACATGAAAGAGACAACATTATGCATGAAGCACATTATAGACCTGCAGGAGGGCATTTCCAAGCATACACAACTGCAACGAAAATACAATAGTCAGGGTTATGGTGGTCAACAGTTCACAGAGATTGCAAAAATTTTGTAAGTCATTGTGACAGGCATCAATGACTAGGTCAACCCCTGCCTAGCATAGAAATGCCTTTGATATTAGTAAACCCAAGTTTGACATTTGAACTCTGGGCCATAGACTTCATAGGACCATTTCCTATACCAACAAAAAGGATAGGCGCGGGGTATATCATAACTGCAGTCGAATATGTAACCAAATGGGCAGAGGCAAAACTAGTTGACACATGCTCCAGTGAGATAGCTACCAAATTCATCTATGAAAATATCATTACTAGATTTGGATGTCCACTAACCTTAATCAGTGATTAGAGAACACACCTTATCAATAAAACTATCAAAACACTAACCAACCAATTCCAAATCGACCATTGTCGGAGTACAACATACCATCCTCAGTTGAATGGAACAATTGAAGCATTTAATAAAACATTAACAAGAGGACTAACCAAAATATGTAATGCTGATAAGGACAACTGGGATGAGAAAATACCTACAATACTATGGGCATACAGAACATCATATAAACACTCGACCGACCAAACCCCCTTTCGACTAGTCTATGGACAAGAAGCAGTAGTTCCATTACACTTCTGACAATAGACACCTATTATCACAGAGATCCTACATGTCGATGTCAAACAAGGAAGAAAGGAACGACTACTACAACTGAGTAAACTTGAAGAACACTGACTACTCGTGATGCACCATCAAGAAATCCAGAAACAACAACAAAAAGCATGGAACGACAGAAACATCACGAACAAAAACTTGTCGGTAGGAGACCTTGCTTTACTATACAATAGTCAATTAAAAGGAAAACCTAAAAAGTTTCATACATAATGAATGGGACCCTACATTGTCGAAGGGATACATAGCAATGGATCAGTCCGACTAAGGATGTTACAAGGCATAGTATTTCGGAAACTCGTTAATGTAGCCCGACTAAAACACTATAGAAACTAAAAATAAACATATTGAAAAAAAAAGAGAGAAATCCCATAACGACCATAACGGTTAAAAAAAAAGCTATAAAAATCTTTAAAAAAAATCCAAAAAGCAAAATAATGCCGTACATGCAGAAAAATATGACAGGAAATCACCACTTCGACAACTGACATCATGTCCATCGACATAACACCATCGACCATTTTCATAACTGACATTGACCGATGACCTCGATAGTCCCATCGCACATTCATGACCTCGAGTGCCGAAAGAAATTCTCCATTAACTCACACTCAAGTGTTCCAGCTGGAACATCATGTCCGCCATTAATACACTCATCAACGAAAACATCCAAAGCATCCCCTATAAATACTGGACCGTCGAAAGATCATTCACCTCAATTCATATAGAGAGAGCATCAGAGCATCCAGACGAGTGAAAGCCGAGAATACCTTAGTGAAATCGACCACCAAACTGACAATATGGCACCCAAACAGACTAGAGCCTCATCCAAAGCCAAGGAATTATAGACTGTAGAAACACCTTTAGTCCGAAGGTTAAAGAATATTAAGAATGCTAAGGTGCAAGAAGGCTCATGGAAAAAACTATGGACCGAGATGCAAGAATGGGATTATGTCGACAAAAAGCCTACTCAAGCTACAGAGAAAATAAAATACAGTACCATCTTCAACTATGTCAATGCACCGCTCATGGCCAGTTTCAGTGGAACAAAAGAAACAGCTGCCAAATTTATCATAAGTGGGTACCGAAAAGGCTGATTTTACTTCGACCAACTAGTCGACATATCCGGGGAAGTCATCTCTAAGCTAATAGGACTTTCAAACAAAGGAGACCAAGTACCAGTTAGTATCAAAGAGGGACTGGTCGAAGAAATAACCAGGTCGGATTTGGGCAAAAACTCGAAGGGGTTGATGATTAGTCAAATCAAATCCCGAACACCATAGATTGTGGCCAAAATAATAGCCATCACACTCACCCTGGTAGGTCGAGGCAGCGACCTCAAATTAGACATGTTAGAGGCTGTTGACACCATTGCGACAAATGGAAAGATATACAGACGGGATAAATATGTTGTCGACATGGTCAAGACCATCTGTGAAAGATGCCAAGAGACGGGAGGAATCATCAAGTTCCCATCTCTCATACTATGGATAGTCATGTACCATATTTGCCCCGAAGGAAACCAAATTCTTTAAGAACCGACAAGGTTCCACATGTGGAGATTCAAACCATTCTCCCAAAAAGGAACCTTGAAGGAAATTGAAGATGGAAAAGTGTTGTTGGAGAACTGGATCCAACAACTAAAAGTCCACACAACTAGATGGAGGGTTCCTCAAAACATCCGATGAAGTCTACCGAAAATGTCCCACATCTAGCTAGAGCTTGACCATACTTTGGTGTGGTACATGCAGGGCAAAAAATCAAATGCAAAATCCCTTGATTATTATCCGTTGGTTGAATAGATCTTTCGGGAACTGTCTTGACAAGCTGGGACAAAAATACAAATTCCAGTGAAGGCCAAGGAAATCAATTTCTCAATCAAGGAGCCATTAACAGACCAGGAAAAAGAAGAGGATTATGAGCTAAGCCTCTACATCAATACCTTTGTGTCAGAGGAGACACTGGTCAAACACACTGGCCGACTTCAAATAATCATCAAACCTCTAACAACACAGAGGGAAAAACCACAGATAGAAGAAACACAGGCAGAGAAGTAGGTAATCACTTTGGCTACAGAAAGTCTCATCCTAACCTAGGTGCCAAGGGGAGAGACAAAACCATAAAACCCAGAATATGCTATCACAAAAGGCATTATAAGAAAATTTTCGAAAGAGATAGTAGTTGCAAGAAAGAAGATAAGAACACAACAATGACAACAAGGAAAAGGTAAGTGCAAGATTATCATTACCGAATCATCATATGATGAGCAGGAAGTGGGAGAGATGGCCATCGACATAATTGAAGATTCCGCAACAAATAAAGTTCCAGTGAAAACCCAATTCCAAATATTTGTTGAAGCAGGAGCACTACCAGGTCGACCAAAGAAAGACAAAGTCACCCACATGTCGACACCTGAAAAATCCGTATATCTTGTGTCGATGCTTCCACCTCCATCTCCAACAAAAGTAACAGAGGAGAAAATACCAGAGCCACTCTTGATAAGCCCACTTGACTTATGCAAGATTGCTATGTTGGAGGCAGTAAAAGAAAAATTGCCAGGGACAGAGATCTGCAGGAATTCATTGAGAAACTACCTAAGATATTCATGTCAGTGCAGAAGCTATCCACTAAAGCACCCCTGTTTGAAACTGGTGGATCTCGACAATCGGACCAAGTTCTTCTAAAGATTTTTGCAACTTCGACTTCAGTCTTCAAAAGAAACCCTGACAAGGAAGCCGAAGTTGTAGGATGTCAGACCATGATTATCACTCCAACAGACCCTACACCCCAACCACTAGCTACTGAACCGACCAGAGGAGAGGTAGAAGAGAATATCGAGGATATAAATCAAGAATTAAACCCACTCTTCTCTGATTTTGATTCACCTCCTCAAACCACCAACCCAATCACCCCCGACCATTCATCAACTCCATCACCACCACCACCACCACCCCTCGACTCAGAACCCCTAATCCAACCATCAGCGCCAACTTCATCCACTTTTAGAATCCCTACATATAATCAACCAGAGGCCGCAGCCATCCCACCTCCATAAATAGAGAAACCATCAACCATTGCTGCACCGCAGACAGAAAACACTGACTCGAATTTTACAGGTACACAGGTGCCAACACAAGAAGAAAAAGACAAGCATAAGAAGAAGAAGGAGCATCATGGACAGACATCAATGGTCCATATCAAATTGAAAGATGCCACCAACCTGAATGACGCAGAGCTAGGACAACTCCTGAAAACCCTAGCAGTTGAAGCAAACACAAGGAATCAACATAGACGTAAGGAACTCGACAACAAGGTCGAAGAATAGGTTAAGTTCCTCAAAAAATGTAGAAACCTTGCACAATCAGTAATTCCAGGAACAGTAGAGGTCAACACCGACAAACCAATTGAAAGAGCTTATCAGCTATTTGAAAGCATGGTGTCAGCACTCCAAGCACAGATTCAAGAAACAAAGGAGGAGCAGGAAGAAGAAACCGTCCGACTACTAAGGGTGTAGCACACCGCCTTCTCTGAAGCCTACAAAGTGTTACAAGATCACATGGAGGAGTTTGTTATCACAGAAGAAATACTACGAGACTGGCCTACTTATTATGGGTGAGTCTATTAACAAACCAGGTAGACCCAACAGGAGATACAAGCGCTTGAGAAGAGGAATCCCACTGATACAACACTTAGAAGCACAATTGAATATCAAATAGTGTTGGAGAAAACTAACCTGCAGAAACTCGAGTGGGAAGCTCATCAGTGGGTGCACCAAGCTATCCCTAACTTGGACAAAGTTAACATCATTTGCTCGTAGATGAAACGACTAATAGAGACTGCAGAGGAGAAGGACCAGTTTATGGGTCCTAACATGGAGAGAATAGCTGAAATCTCCATTTCAGAGAAGATGTCGATCTTATCAATTCTGACTACACTCACCATTGACATCCATAAAATATTGCAAAGTTGGATGAATTTCCAACATCACCTAGCAGTGACAGCCCCAGCAATTGTCAAAGCCTATGTACAGAAAAGACCGACCATTAGACTTCACAACCCATGAAAACCAAGCACATCATAATGACTACTAAGACAGATAGGAAGATTTTTGTACCTCCCTGTTCCTTCAAGATGAAGAAACATTTTGTTCATGGGGGAGATGTTGGAGGAGCAAGTCAGTATGTCGACTTGAACGACAGCCGACTTAGTCGATTAGCCAACTAGGTCGGTCGGTCGTCTAAACTAGAGATTAGGTCAGTCACCTAAGGTCGTGTCGGTTCACCGAACCAATAGACAGGTAGTTGTTTTGTAATTGTTTTGTAATCATATATATTAGGCTGTTGAGCCAGATGAGAACTCAGTTCAGTTCTATGTGTTGTATGGACCCACTCTTGTTAATATAATCTGTTATTTTCCTCTACTATGTTCTTAACTCTTGTCTTTGTTATGTATTATTGGTAACCTTATGGGATTTGTGAGATTACAACATATTTTCATCACCCTCATACAGGGGGATATCTGTCAACACATGCACCATATCTCCAACGTCATTTTCCCCTCCAGGTGGTTGAGGGCGTGGTGGTGGGTTACTTCTTGTGACTCTATTTTCTTCATAGATTTTTTCGACATAATTCTTGTTTTCGTCAAAGGTTTTATCTATAGCAGTCGGTTCATTTTCAACAAGAAGTCAGTTTCTGTCAACTCCTTCTGATGATACCCACATACAATGTTGATTCTAGGGTATCCTCTCTTGTGGAATCGACTGGTCTAGTGTGTTACTTAAAGCTATGATTAGCAAGGGGGTTCTTTTTCATGTTTCAAGTAGAGTAGATAAATACTTCGGTTGGATGAAAAGGTTTCAATTATAACCCAATTTACTTCTTGCATTTGACAAATTACCAGATGGTTAACATCATTTCCTTCTTCATCTAGTCAAATCCATACACCTAATTCATCGAATCGCAGTCCCAACTTTTCCTGAAAAATTTCCCACACTTGGGCACTTCAGTTAGAATTTAATGGAGAATGAGGTGTAATGTTTTGGGGTATATCAACTTGGAGAGATTCACCATGCTCTATCCACAAATATTCTTCCATCGGTGACACTTCTTCATCAATTCCTTCTTCCTATCAGTCATTACCCAACTCTATTGGATTCTCTTCTTTTTCTAGCACTTTGGTCATTGTTCTCCTCTCAAGCACAACAACTTGCTTTCTAATCTCTTCCCTTATTTTTCTCCTATTTTCTCGTTCTATCTTCTAGATATCTGGAGTGATTTTGTGAGTAACTATTTGGAAGATTTCCTTTTTGGTTCAACTTTTTACCGCTCGGGTGGTGTCTTCACAACTCGAATAGAATTCCTCCACTCTACTCCAAACGTGATCAACTATCCCTCCCCATAGCCAAGCCGAACACTTTAGTAATCCTAGGTGAAGTTGTCTATCTTCTTAGAAAGTACTGCCACCCTCTTTCTTCAACAATTTTTCCCACTCCTTTTGTTTTACCACTGAGGTTGTGTTGGACGGTGGTTCTATTCGTAATGGATGAGGTTCAACAATATGACCCACACCCTTGTCGATAAAAAATTTGAAAAAAAGTGTCGACAATGAGCACAAGAACTATTCGGTTAGGTCGTTATGGAATATTTCTTTGATTCTATCTACATAGACTCTTTTGTCAACTGCTCTTTCCTCATAGAACTTGTTGGTGATTCTTTCGAACCACTCCAACAAATTTGTATGGCCTCCTCTTGTCAATTTCTGGAGTAACTATTGGTCTTTAGTTTATGTTAGCAGATTCATCTAGTAGCTTATTTAAATACTGAGGGATGGAATCAACAAACTTCTCATGTGTTTCATCGAAGAAATTCTCATTGGATTGTGCAATAGTCAGCCTGTTTCTTTTGGTGTAATTATGTAAATAATTTGCAATCTTACGTTCCCACCAATTCTTAATCTCTTGTTCTGAGATCATCTAGTCATGGTCATTTCATCCGTATATGTATCACCGGCAACATAACCAATGTTGTAATCAATTAGATTGCAAGGTTACCAGTAATAGACATAAAAAATTATACAAACATAAGAAAACAAGAGACAAGAATGGTAGACATAATAACAGATTATATTACTCAATACACACGTGGGTTCATACAATAAACTAAACCAAGTATCTATCTAGATCAACATCCTATATACACCTTTACAAAATAGTTAAAGTAAAAACTTGTCGGTTCAACCAACTGACATGGCATATGAGGTCAACCTAATCTACAATTAGTTGACTAACGAGTCTATTCAGCTAAGCTGACTATATCCTCCAAGATATCCCAATATTTCATTTACATGATTTATTTGATTCATTGCTGATTTATACACTTCCATTTCTGCAATCATTAGGTTCATGAATTCCCATTGCTCATTAAATATTTAGGCAATTTTGCCCTAGATTTTCTATGTGGTTCTTCTTAGAAATTAATTTACTTGAGAATCCATCTTTAGTGATGTGACCTGTCCTTTTAAATCATCCATTTATCTCTTAAATCATTTATGTCACAATATTTTTTGCTGACATCATCCTCAAGCCCTTTTATTTTAGTCTGCACATATTGTTCAATTTTAGTTGGCTCAGTTGTAGTTTGATCTTCTTTCATGGAATCTACATTAACCACTTTCACTGATGGTGTTTGGGTCACAGTTTCTTGGATATTTTTCTTTGAATATGCCTACATTTGTACCTACTATGTCACTTATGTTGTTGTGGTGGATGTTGGTACACTTTGTTCTCTATTATTTGCTTGGAATTCCATAGTTTTTTAGTTATGGGAGATGATGCATATTCATCTATTTCCATCTCATCCACCACACTTTTATGTCTTGTAATTTTCCTAGGATTGCTTGAAGTTAATACTTCCTTCAAAATTTGTTCAACCTCCTCTCATCTAATCTTATTAGAAATTATAATTAAGTAAGGTCAGGGAGTTGGTTCATAGGCTACATTCTTATTTTCATCCCTTTGTTTTGATACTACTCCATAGGGGCCATAGGAAACTGATTCATCTTTCTCCAAGATTAGCTGATATAAAAATATTTCCATTTAATGTACAACACTTAGATATCTTATTTGGAATGGGCCGACATATTTTGGAATATGGAAATCTTTTTGTTGTTTCACACTTCGAAAATGAATTTCATCTAATAATCTGGCTTTGTCTAATGTATTTGATTGTCAGATTCTAACTATCAAGAACATGGGTAGATTGTAGGGTTTCCCTTCAAATTCATATATCCTTATAATTATGTGATGCTCATAATTGTGTGATCCTCAAATATGAATTGGTCACCAACTTTGGTCTTTGGTGTGAAGTGCATGAATTCTTTGACTTACCTAGGCATCCTAAGAAAATCTATCCCATGGATGGCCACATATGCAATTTTCATGACCTTATTTGTGAGCTCTGTGAAATTTGAGTTGTTGGAATTTCTAATGAACATAGGATTCTATTCATATACATATATGTCCATGTATATTTTATTAGTCATGTTCAAACCCATACTTTCAAAATATTTGAAATTTTGGTGAAGGAAAAAGAATAATAAACATGAAGGAAACCTAAACATTTCCTGAGAAGGAAACTATGTTAATTGTTGCTTAAGAGTCTGGGATATGAAAGCATGACTGTTATCTCTAGGATTTTGGAATTCTACTGGTTGTAATTGTGAGAGAAATCCTAACACATATTCATCTACTTCTTCATCATTTATGTACCCTAATATGGAACACAATAGGGCAATGATATTTCTTGTCTCAGGTTTGAATAAAATGGTTTTAAATTGATACTTTGGATTTGCAGATACCATTCAATATTCCATTTGATGGTTTAGGACAATGGTTTTGTCAGTTATGCTTAAGGTTTAATATTGCATTGATAACTCTCTTTCTTCAAATGGTGTGAGGTATTATTCTTCAGGAAAGGGAAACATTCTCCTAGTGTTTTGAGCCTGAACATTACAAATGAATATGGTCTTATCAAAGGAGAATATAGTTCTTTGGCTTGGTGAATAACGGGTCAAGCACCATACTGTAAACTTGATGAAATATACTATGGGAGGGAAAATGTATCATATAAGGTTTGAATTCCATAACTTGTGAGGGCCTTTATCTATGAAAGCTCTATAATGATATTCATCCAAGGTTTAAATTGGGTTTGGATGGGTGATTTCAGGGTCTTTAATATCCTCCTGATGGTAAAAAATGGTTGAATTTTAAGCTGGGGTGGACATGAAGGAAGATTTAGAGGTTGGTTGAGCTATATTAGTAGTTAAAAATAATTTTTTGGGGATAAATTGACAATTTTAGGGATTAGGTAAAAACCTCTTCATTATTTGATAGTAAAAATTTAAACACGGGTAGGTTAAAACTGGTTTACCTTGTTAGATGACATAGATGTAAAATTTTGTATGGGAAGTTGACTTGGTTTCTGACTAGACATACTGGGTCATTGAGATCTCTGGTTCACGATATTTCAAAGTGCATGAACAACAATGACCAAAAATTGACTTTTAACAGGGTTTGGATTCAAACATACACTTGGAAGGATATTAATGGTTGGTTGGATAAGTAATGTGACCTCTGATATCAGGACTAGTTGGCTAATATGACCTGACAGGATGACATGGACTGAAAATGGGGTTACTTCTTTATCTTATGAGAAAATATCCTATATTCTGAGGCCGGTAATGCATACTCTCCTGAGTGGTTTTACAAAGGTCCTTGAGCATGTACAACCAATGGAAATTGACTAAGTGCTTTGCGAGGTATTAGCTTCTGTGCATGGTCAGGGCCCTCCAACTTACTTGTACTTTACAGATGCACTATGCATCTCCATCGTTGGATCTAATCCAACTTTTTAAAAGTGATCACCTACTTTATAACTTTATTTACTTATCACTTTCTCCCATGCACTTTGTCTTTCAATCATTCATTGGATTGATTGACCAACGAATCTACTTTTCCTTCCATTTGTTATAAATTTATAACATATTTACCTAGTTCTATTCATCTCAACCATTCAATCAAATGAAGGTCAACAACAATCCACTCGTCCCTAGGTTAGTGCCCAATTCTTAGCTTCTGGTCACTTGTTGATATTTATTTAACTTCTGTCCCTTAGAATTGGAACCATGTAGATGATCCATGGTTCATTTTTTCTTTTCATGGGATCACCGAACCCTCGAAGTATCTTAGTACTAACATTGGCTCCATGTGGGAAACTTTCTATTGTATGGGATGTTGAGAACTTGTATACATGTGCCTTATCTCATTAGGTTATGTAGTCACTATTTTGATAATTTCTTGCAATATTTCATTTTATCTCTTTCATTTATATACAACATGTAAACAAAAAATGAGACTAGAAATCAATAATTCAATTAAAATGTTCCTATGCTAATATTTACAAAAGTCATGGAACCTAGTTTCAGTAAATGAAGAATCTCTTTAAAATCTTTCCATTGATAGGTTCTTCTGTCTTCTCACCTTCCAAATTATCTAGTACAAAAATGTTATTTACTTTGGTATCAACAATTATATATAGACCAATCCTTATATTGCAAAATTTTCCATGATTTCCTTTATCTACCTTTATGGAATCCTACTTCAAAACAGTGTCTCTTAGTTGTAAGCATGTTTCCAATTCTCTTCTGTCTAAGGTAGTTTTTATTCTCTGATTTGATGTTCTATCATCTTTTCACTGACCATTTCTCTTTTCAATCACAATCTCAATTAACTCATAAATCCTCCTAACCATGTTGTCTGGTTCTTCGGTTTCATGTTGAATAAGTTTGAGAATAGGTAAACCCATTTGGATTGGAAGAATGACTTATTTACATATACTAGTTTGAAAGGGGATGTACCAATTGATCTTTTAACACTTATTTTCTCATCCCATAAGGAATATTTCAGGTTTACATCCCAATCCATTTTTTTTGTGCTAACATCTTCTTTATGATCCTCAAAATACTTTTGTTAGATGACTTTGCAAGTCAATTACCCTATGGATAGTATGTTGTTGAATGACCCAACTCAGTGTTATATTTTCTTATAGGAACCTCATGATCACATATTCATTTGATAGTCTAGTAGGTATTACTTCAACCTATTTGTTAAAATAATATACGGAGATGAGAATCCACCTAATATTTCACCTAGAATTTGGATTTATTTCACCTATAATGTATATTCCCCACTATTGAAAAGGTCTTGAAGTTGTGATTGGATTCAATGGAAATGGTTTCAACTTTTGTTTTCTTCCAAATATTTGGAATTCAAGACATGATCTAACAATTAGATTAGTGTCAAAAAATAATTTTGGTCAATAATAACTAGATATTAGAACTTTGTATGCAGTATCTCTCCATGCATGATGACCACACAGTTCTGTAGGATTCCTTGAGGGTCTTTCTAGTAGAGGTATCCATCTAAAATACAATAGTTCATTTCATGTAATTGTAGGGACCTTTCTTGGGGCTTATATATATTTTCACAACATTTTAAGTTCATCAAATAATAAACAATGCATTTATACCATTCAGATTCGTGGAACTTTTGGTTTACCTCGATAGTATTATTTTGTGCATCTTGCACACTTTTCAAATTTTATTCTACTATTAAATTTGCAATCATATTCATATCCATGGATTTTCAATTTGATTAAGCTAATATTTTATTTAATCCTTGTCCCTCTACCAATTTCGTAGGCTCGATTTATAAATCATAATCTTGAATTTTAGTGATACGTTGTCTTCTTCTCCCTTCACAATCAATCTGATAGAGAATATCCTTTACTACTGTGTGTGGAACATATGCACTGATTTTGGAATGAAAAACATAAAACCTAAATGCTTTCATTGCTTTTACCATTTCATACTCTTTCTTTTCCATTAGATTGCATTTTAACACAACATCTCTGAGTGCCTTACTAAAAAGGAAATAGGTTTCTCATAGCTATCATCATTCTTCTATAAATTACAACAATAATAGTATGTGTAGATGCAAAGGAAATTATTAGAAAATGATTGGAATAATATGGGATGATCAAAACTGGTGGTTCTCCAATGGGTCTTTTAATAGTTTCAAAATCTTCTTTGTATTCTTTGGTCCATTTTACCTAATTACCTATTTTGAGCATATTGGTAATGATTTTGATTTGCTATTCTAGATTAGGTATAAATATTCTCAAGAAGTTTATCCTTCCCATTGTTAGATTTTTATCATTCAAGCTAGCATTATGATCTTAGGATATTTAACTGAGAGAATAACATCCATAGCAATAAACATAAGAGACAAGAGACACAAAGAATTTTCCTTCGAGAAACCATAAAGGAGAAAAGCCCCCAACTTCCTCAGAGATAGAATCAGCACCAAAAGTAAAACCCAAAAACATAAAGATGATCTTTCGACAGCGGTAGTCTCTCTCTCTAATCCCGACAACTTCTCTCTCACTCATGTGCCCCAATGAGTGAGTGTGTGTGTGATAAATAGAGAGGATCACTCTCTATTTATATTCTTTCATTCACTTGAAGCCTGCTCCAACATGTCGTCCTCACTTAACAATTACTTACTAGAGTCGACATCTCTAGGAGTGTCTAATAACCCTAGTGCCCCACAACTTGTGGGGACTTTGCCTCGTCTGACCAACAAGGAGGGTTATCCTTAACACAATGGTGGGGACTATTGCCCCGACTTAAAATAACTTACCTAGGGTCAACTTCTCTAGGATAGTCTAATAACCCTAGGGCCCCACAACTGCAGGGACTTAAACCCTTAACCAATAGGAGGGTTACCCACAATGACTTGACATGACTTGTTTACATTATAGAACCTCCCGATAGGAACATCGAGGCATGACATGACTCAAGTACATTACAAACACATCCTAGAATAAACATCATGGTATAATACATAAGAAATACAAGTGAATACATTTTGAAGTTACAATTACATCAACACTTGCTCTTAACTAGGAAGGTATTCTCTCGACACAATTTATCAACACAAGTATTCTTCTCTGTATCATCTGAATAATCATCAAGTTCTTGTCATATTCATCTAGATCTGGATCATCACTTGATATGGATCATCATCATTGGATCTAAATCATCACTTGATCTGGATCATCATCACTTGATCTGGATCATCACTCGACCTGGATCATCATCATTGGATCTAGATCATCACTTGATCTGGATCATCATCATTGGATCTGGATCATCACTAGATTTGGATCATCATCACTGCTAGCAGGGATGATTTTAAGGAACCATACTTATTTAGAAGTGTATAAATGTTGGTGAATATTACCAATTCTTAAAACACCAACTATAAAATGATTGGCGATATTTTTCAAAAAGTATTTTAATTTACAAGGATTTAATATCGTTTATATAATAATTTGTTGATTTTTAGGGTGAAAAAAGTTCACCCCATCAAAATTGGGTGAAATAGGGCTTCAAAAAATGCAAAATGGCGAATCTTTTTTGGGAGAAAAACATGGAAAATAAGCCCACTGGGCTAAAATTCGCCCCTAAAATTATCCTTGAGATTCACTGTATCTGGATCATCACTCGATCTGGATCATCACTGTTGGATCATCATCACTGGATCATCATGGGTGCTATGTCATGATTCTTCTCATCACAGGAAGTTCTACAGAGCCAGCCCTTTTTCATGCTAGATGTAGGCCTAGCCTCCATGTAGGCATTAGAGGAAATTTCAACTCAAAATGGGCCTTTTAACTTTAACTCAAATTCCATGTCATCATGTGTTAGAGAATGAAATTGCTTAAATTTCAAATACCGTATAGGTCTTAAACACTTTTTTAATATAAATTTGGGGATAGGTATCATAAAAAAAACTACGTTTTTGTTTGTATTTTCGACATATCTCCCTGTGTTTTTACTCAAACTTCGATCGGGAGAGCTCGTTGAATGTGGAATTAAATTTTGCATCCAACGAGTACCCACTTGGCATACTTTTGATGGACCCTACTTCCCCAAAAACAAGAAATACCTGGAAAAATGTGATGATGACATCATCATCACGTTTTTCCAGGTGTTTCTTGTTTTTGGGGTAGCGGGGTCTATCGAAAGTGTTTTTGGGGTAGAGAGTCCATCAAAAATATGCCAAGTGGGTACTCATTGGATGCAAAATTTAACTACGCATTCAACAAGATCTCCTGCTCGAAATTTGAGTAAAAACATGGGGAGATATGTCGAAAATACAAACAAAATAGTTTTTTTCTTTTCTTCCTCCAAAATTAATAAATATTATTTTATTATTTTAACTATTATTTTATTAATTTTTTTTAGGAGGCCTATTTTGAGTTGAAATTTCCTCTAATTTCTTCTTCAGCACTTATATCTGACCCTAATTCAGAATGGCCCATCCAGCCCTTACATCTGACCTTGACTCGTCAGAATGGCCCAGCCCTTACATCTAATCTTGACTCATCAGAATGGCCCAACCCTTACTTCTGACCTTGACACATCAGAATGGCCCTACACTCACATCTGATAATGTGAGAACACATTCCACAGTCATATCAGAATGGCCCTCAGTCCTAAACTAAGCTTTCCTGGTAACTAACTAGGTGCCTCGATTCTCCTAGAGAATGGCATCAGCCCTTATATATGATCAAGTGGGAACCAATCCATTAATCACATCAGAATGGCCATGCACTCACATCTGATCATGTAAGACTACATCTTATAGTCATATCAGAAAGGCCCATAGTCCTAGACCGAGTATTCCTGGTAACTAACCAGGCACCTCCATTCCAAGAATGGAAACAACCCTTACATCTGATCATGTAGGAACCAATCCTATAGTCATATCAAAATGGATCAGCACTCATATATGACATGGAAGGAACCAATCCCTTCACCATGACAGAATGGCTCATCCCTTACATCTGACCATGGAAGGAACCAATCCTCTCACCATGTTAGAATGGCTCATGGACTCAACACTTTCCCTTGGAAGGAACCTCGATCTGGATAACACCAAGCTTCTCCCTGAAGTACTCAAACTTCACTCTATCAAATAGCTTTGTCAACACATCAGCTATTTTTTCGTCCATTGCAACATATTGGAGCTTCACTGCTCCCCCCTGCACCATATCCATGATATAGTGACACTTGATCTCGATATGCTTCGATTTGTCATGGAACACCGAGTTCTCTGACAACTTCACACAACTTTGGTTGTCACAATATATACAAGTAGCATCTAACTAGAGATCAAATAAATTAGACAGTAGCTTCCTCATCCATACTGCCTCACAACTAGCAGAACAAGCTGTGACATACTCTACTTCAACTATACTTAGTGCCACACAGGATTGCTTCCTGCTAAACTAAGAGATCATACTTGATCCCATACTAAAGCAACACCATGAAGTGCTCTTCCTATCGATGGCATTGCCTACCCAATATGAATCAACATAACCTTCCAGGTTAATCTTCTGATTCGCCTCATACTTGAGCCCATAATCAACTATACCCCTCAGGTACCTTAGAATATGCTTTGCAGAAATCAAGTGAACATGTATCGGATCTGTGAGGAACTGGATCAAGGTATTCACAACAAAGCAAATATCTGGTCTCATGTTCATTAGGTACATCAGGGACCCAATCATCTAACGATTCATCGTAGCATCAACCGCTTCTGATGAAGCATCACTCAATAGCTTTAGGTTTGATGCCATAGGTGTGGTCATGGCCTTGCATTCCATCATCCTAATCCTCTTCAGGATCTCTACTGCATACTTCCCTTGTCCAAGGAATATTCCATCCACATTCTACCACACCACCATGCTTATAAAATAGTCCATCGACACATAACATGTGCATCACTGGTCTTCTGCTTTCAACCTTGAAGCAAAGGTTGGAATCCACTTTACTCTCAGTAAATCCTAGAGTCATCAGTAATATATCCATCCTGTCGTACCATGTCGAACCTTAGGATCTTCTAAAGTCACTCCCTCTGAAGTAGAGCATCATACTCCCTCTGTATTTCGTACTCTATGCACTGAAACATTATATACCGGAGTGACTAGTAGCTTCCTATGCTACTAATATTCTATGTACCCATCTAGTGTATAGA
Source organism: Pseudotsuga menziesii (assembly GCA_001517045.1). Classification (NCBI taxonomy): domain Eukaryota; kingdom Viridiplantae; phylum Streptophyta; class Pinopsida; order Pinales; family Pinaceae; genus Pseudotsuga; species Pseudotsuga menziesii. Next base: position 47,181 of record LPNX010302159.1, read on the forward strand.
ATTTCATCTTCAACCTTGTAGCAAAGTTTAAGATCTTCATCAAGCTCATCATGTATGTGTTTCAACTCCTACTAGCTACAAATGTCTCTTCATAGTCTATGCCTTCTTTTCGTAAGAAGCCTCATGCTACAAATCTTGCCTTGTATCCCATGATGTTTCCATCTACTGCATGATGGAACTACGAACTTCCCTTCACGTATCGATACTGCATCTTAGACATGATTCTTCTTGAACTTTTCTTCCCTTTCTTCTTGGTTTCTTCTTCATGGGTGGAAGGCTCTGCATCAATGATGTCACTGCATTCATCATATTATTCCTCATCGTGAACTGTCATCACTTGTTCTTTGGAACAAGTCTCATCCTTCTTTTCTTGTAGGCGATTTTACGCAATCTTTCCTACAAGTCAAGTGCATTAGTTGTATGGTTAGAAACATTTCATAAGGTATATTCATAATGAGAAATTCTTTTGCATCAAGATATATGATTATCCAACTATTTTAGCCAATACAACATTCATCCATATGTCACGGAAACTTTCTAGATGCCTTCCATCTCTACCAGGACAACATTGATATCGTGCACTAACCCAATATGTCAATATAGAGGTTTCATTATAGATAAGCAGAAATGGAGAGTTGTATAGCACCATGAGCTACTTACCCATCACATGCATATTAGTAGTATACTATCATTAATGCAAACATTCTATCATGCATAATACATTAACTGAATATAAACAAATGCATAACAAACAATATCATGAAATGACAATTGAATACTTATCTTTATTTGTTTTGTGGGTAGACTCCTTCTTGAGCCTTCAACTTCATCATCTTCTTCATTCATAATAGCATTGTTTCTTATCCAAATGCTAAGATGGATAAGAGGTTCTTCAAGAGTTGAGTTCTTCATATTCCTAATTGCTTGAGGGATCTTCTTTCTATGGTGAGAGCTTGATCTTCAATTGCTCCCATATTCTCTTCTCTTCTTATAAGTCAAGCTTCTTCTTCTTCCCAGAGTTTGCTGAAAGTAATCACTTCCTTCTGGCACACATTCCTTGAATGAATGAATCCCATGATCCTACGAGACCATTCAAGGTGGCTATCACCACTTCTACATTCTCCACTTCTTCTTCTACTACTACAAGTTGTTCTTTGATTTTAGAGACCCTCATAAAGTATGACTATATGGTCTTGCATTTTGGATATTCACATTCTACAACTTATTTCTTAAGGTCATATTCTAATTTATGTTCTTCCATTCAAATAGCTTGGTCAAGGAATCAAACATCTTCGGTGTCTTTAGGGAAGACACTTGTGGTACAAGGTGATCCATGACTGAATAAAAAATGATCTTCTTGGCCTTGACCAAGTTCTTCTGGTGTAAGGCTTTGAGCCTCATCTCCCTCTGGAACTGGAACCTCTCTACTCATGTAGGTGTCCAATTCATTTTCTTCAGAGAGATCATATAATTCTATGCTTGTAATTTTTCAACTTCACCAAGATTATCATCAATCTGATGTGATAGATCACTTTGAAATGAGAACCTCAAATGAAAATAGCAAAGGATTAGATCTTATCGATTTGAGGTGTCCGTCCTGGTTCCGGAGCTGGCTGATCTAGGGTTTGTTAGAGAAACCCTAATTTTCAAAACTTGGAATATTTCAGATATAATTGGATAGAAAGATATATCTCTTCAATTATAGCTGTCCAATTTACTCCTTTTATGAAAACAGTGGAGGGAAGCTCCCGGAACAGGAAGCCCTAGTTTTCCAATTTCTTCTGCAAAAATCCTTGTTACTATTTCTGCGGTATATCCAAAATTACTACTCCCATGTGTTTGAAAATGTGCCCTGAGGTCACCTCACCTATCCTTGTTCCAACACCATAGGTTTAATCAAAATTGGTCTCACCAATTGGGACTTATGATTATTTTCCCAAGGTGACCTGTTACAGGACTGTTCAGAACAACGAAGTTGTATGGACTTCCATGTGTCACTATTTCATCTTCTGGGTCTGAACTCAGACCAAAGAAATTATAGTCTGTGCCCATTTTGGAACATCTTCCAAAATTTCATTTGGACCTTTTTATCCCAATATATAACAATTCTCCCCAGGTATCTTGTTTAGGGATGAATCCTAGAAGAGGCTGGAACCCTAACTTGGAGGGATCATATCTCCCAGAATACAGTGAATCTGAGGTTGAATTTTGGATACAATGTAAATCAATACCTTTTATTTGGGTTGTGAAAGTTTCAGTGCTTTATCCTTATCCAATCCCAAGATATAGTGAATATACCAAAATTTATCAGTTTTAGTATTTATGGGTTTTCTAGCTCAAGGTCAAACTAGGGTTTGACTTTCCTAGAGTTTCACCCAACCAAAAATCTTGACCCAGGTCTCTAAACTTCAATTTTGATGAGGAGATAAATCCTACGCTGGGTTCAATAAAAAAATTATCTTCTTTAGGAATCCCTAATTTCCCGCACCGAAAACTGAAAATGCTCGGAATTGAATTCCGCTTCGACAGAAAGATAGGCCCTTCAATGGAGAGTCAGCCTAGCATACTTTTGCTGATGGATTGTGGAGAGAGACCAAAAACTTAAGAATATGTTGAGGCCTAGAAATTCATAGGCAACAACAGTAAGGGATTCTCCCTAGTCAACATTCCCAATTAGCTCGTGACTGTTTGGTGTAGGGAATCCATCCGGTTTGCGGTCCGACTATCGTAGGTCAAGTAACAAAAATAAAGGCTTTACCAGTTGTGGCCTAGTCCACCATATGTATTTTTGTATTTTTTTACTTAAAATATGATATGCAAGTGCCTACCTATATGCAGATTTGATAAAGAATGCCGCGAGTATTCAGAAAGTGATGCGCAGGTTCTTACCTCTCGTCTTAGAACTCGCAAGCATCTAAATCACATACATTTTCAAAAGATAAATTACTAACTAAACTATCTCTAGAGAGCTAGATATTAATTCATGAGTAATACAACACTATCCATGTGTTATGGAAAATCATAGATAGTTGTTCTTATGAACAAAACATATAAACATGAATAAAAGTATACATGATAAGATAACTCATCAATAGTTAAAAAGTCCCATTACTCATAGTGGAAAAGCATCACAGAATGTACTGGAGAACATTCAAACAAGAAAATAGGTTCAGAAAGTTAGAACATCCTCACATTTAATGAAGCACAGTCGAAAATGAAATAGTTCCCATTCAACATCGTTCATTTAATCACATTGAGACATTCCACATAGCACTTTCTCCAACAGGTAAAATTTGCAATTTCTGGTTGTAAAACGAAATAGTTCCTCTTACAAGTGATAGTTTACAAGTTTTATCTAGGGGAAAAATCCCCTCTCTGTTCTAACTTTCAAATATTTAAACTAAAATAGTTGACCGCTTGGGCTGCCCCCAAACATGTGACCTTTCGGTCCCTCAAACGTTTCATATCCCTATTTTTTATCTTTTCTGTGCGCACTCATGACCCACTGAGTAATTGACAGACCTTCCAGATATGCGCCTTTGTTGCTATTGGTTTTTCCTTCTACCTCGCTTTCCCTCCTTGTGATCCTGTAGGTTTCGGTTCGACTTTTGCCAAAACTTCCCAGCTTCCTTCTGCCACCTATCTCCCAGCTGTACCTTCGCGTCGTGGTAGTCTGAACAATCTCTTGAGTCCACCTGCAATAAAATGGCATTTATCATTCATTGGGACTGTATTTTCAATAGAAACAAACTACGTCTATAAAACGAGTAATCATGAAGAGAGGCCATGCACTACATTCCAGTTCTGGGAACCTTAACAGGTGTTGTCGCCACTGTCTCGTCCACACATGGACTTGAAAAACTCACTAACGGTGGGAAGAGGAAACTCATCGGTGGCTTGAAACACAAAACATTGACTGGGTAGACTTATTTTAAGCCGCATAAGCGGGTCTCAATAGGCAACGGGCACCCCGAAACCATTTAAAGCCTATCGGAGTCGAAAAAGTTATGAACTAAAATGTGGGCGGGAAAGCTTCCAGTCGGAAATCGGAAAGACATCGACATCGGATGACAAGTGATTGGCATAGCCGCAACGACAGAAGAGAAAATGCTACAGACACATGACTAGAAACCGACACGCATCGATGGCTGGAGCACTTACATTTCGGGTGCTTAGCTGCTTTGGGAGCCGCAACAGCAGAAGACGAACAAACAACAACCTCCGATCAATAAAAATGCTAAATGTTTGAAAAACTTTAAAATTTAGCAACGGCTAAACTGTTTCACCTCTGAAACGGCAGTTTTACAAAGGACAATTGGTCCAAATCATCCTTGACTAGAAAAATAAAATAGACTCCAAAATTCGTGACCCACAGTCGCTACAAACACAAGCAACTTCTAAAAACAAGACGAGAGTTAATCTTCAAAATAATCTGAAATTAAAGCATGACCCAAAAAATAATGGATCCAAACGATTCAAAACAACATTAAAATCATGAGGGGGACCAAAATTTGAAAAATTTGGGGAAAACAGTTGCAGCTGCAACAATTGGCAATTACTTGGTGAACCTAGATCTCTGGAGGAATATTCCTTGAGTGATAGACTGTTTAACAACAAACGAACTTATTGAATTCTTCTAGCTATCTGGATTTCTCGAATGGAAACTGTATGTATTTTTAATCATTGATGATAGTCTGATTTGGGAGAGTGGAAACCAGGACTTCTCAAGTCAAGATAACTCTTTTGAGGCCTAAAGATGAGTTTCATTGTTACCTCTGTCTTCAAGTAGCTATTGGCTTGGACACCACCAGATTGCAGCATATGGTAAACAGAAATATTCATTTGTTCCTCATTCCCATGCCACTTTAGCACTTTTCATGCTTTTGGACTTTTGTCCTTTTCATATGAGTCCTCCTGTATGCCTTTCTTTCTGAATTTTAATTCAGGATCCTCTATCCCAAGTGTCCTTTTGTGTGAGAGGTGTATTCAAGTTTCAGCTCACGGACGGAGAGGAACTTTCGAGCGATTTAGTACTTATATGGTTCTGCATTTGTTTTGATATATAATGCTTTCATAGGATATTTTGACTCTTATTTGCCTTTTGGCATTCATTTCTTGGCATGGGATCATTTGTATATAATATGCTGTTTACCTTGCTTCTTTCAATGGGCCCTTTGCTGTCACGCCCTAGGACATTTTAAATGTGACATGGATGGAGCCTCAAAATAGTATTCCAGACCCTTTGATTCTAGTTTATTTCACAAGGGTTAAGCAGGACTTCAATGCGTACATAGCTATTCGAGAAAACTACTAAAATGGAAGAAGTTCTTTTAGATAAATAACAATACACAGTCTTATACCCAAGAACTTTAATCAGTCCAAAATTCTGATGTTCTCCATGCAAACGCGGGTTTTATTGAAATCGGTAGAAATTTAAACTAAAACAAAACTGAAAATCATGACTCAAAGAAGAAGGTCAGGCCAGATTATTTATATACAAGATAGAAGAACACCAACAAAACTCAGGAAAAATAGGGCTTGAGAACTAAGCCATTCACTGGTAAGTTCCCTTCCCACCCTTGTAAGTTTTGCAACCTATAAGTTGAAGGGCCAAGCTTTGCCGTAATCTGGAAAGGACCTACCCACAACTGCTGGAATTTCGTGTGTTTTCCTTTCTCATCATGGGGGTGGTCCCACTTGAGAACCAAATCTACCACTTCAAAGTCTTTTGTTCCTGCCTTGTGTTTGTCAAACCATCTCTATATTACCTCTTGTTGTTGCTTAAAGCACTCTCTGGCTTTAGATCGAACCTCTTCTGCTTTCAGGAGATTATATATCCTCATTTGCAGGACTTCATTATCCGATCCCCTAGATTCTTGAGCTATTATGGAAGAAGGTAGCATGAAATTGGGGGGAAGAATGGATTCTTTACCATACACAAGGGTATATGGAGACACTCCTATCGAAGACTTGGGGGTGACTCTATCGACCCAAAGGGCGTTTGGTAGTGTTGAGTGCCAACTCTTCTGGTTTTCTATCACAGTCTTCTTTAAAATTCTAATCAGATTTTTGTTAGTAGATTCAGCCAAGCCATTTCCTTGTGGATAGTAATTAGCAGAATAATGCAAATTTATTCCTTTCTCATGAGCAAAAGCATTTAATTCAATCGATGAAAAGTAAGTAGCATTATCAAAGACTAAAGAAACTGGAACTCCAAACCTGGTCATAATATGGTCTTGCAGGAAGTTGATGACCACGTCCTCATTTATTTTGCACAGCGGGATGGCTTCGACCCAGCGAGTAAAATAATCGGTTGCAGTCAGAATATACTTGTGTTGTAGGGAATAGTTTGGCTTTATCTCCACAATAACATCCAACCCCCATTGCTTGAATGGCTCTGTGATCATCACAGGCTTCAGTGGTCCAGCTGCTCTAGATTGTCTTCCACTACACCTTTAACAAATTCCGCACTTCCTGACATGGGCGTGTGCATCTTTGAAAAGCACGGGCCAATAGTAACCGGCTCTGAGAATTTTGTGAGATGTAGTATCTCCTAAAAAATGTCCCCCAGCAGGCCCGTCATGCATATCTGTCATTACCTTCTTCACATCTTCTTTCTCTAAGCATCTAAGAAGAACTCCGTCGTAATTTTTTCTGAATAAGATTCCTTCAACAATTTGATAGGAGGCTGATTTAAGATGCAGCGCTCTTCTTTGCTTAGAATTCCAATGTTCTGGAAACAATCCTGTCTGAAGGTAATGCATGAGGTCTCTATACCAAGATTCGGGGGCTGTGAACAAAGGACATACATCCATCAAATGTAACTCAGCCTCGTCTTCCCAAGCATGTTCTTCATTGTTTCCATTTTCAATCATTAGTTTGCACAACCCTTACCCTTTAACTCTAGAAGCTGTCCTGAACTCGAGGTCATACTCTTTAAGAGCTGTTACCCAATTACCCCTTCTTTCTCCTAACTCCTTCTGTACAAAAAGGGACCTCACAGCTGGGTATGGGACGATCACCTTGGCTTGATTTTTTAATATGTAGGTCCTGAATTGTTTCACTGCTTTGAATACTTCATAATCTTGTTTATCAATATCCGGGTAATTTAATTTGGCCCCTTGTAGACTAGTGCTCATGAAAGATATGGGGAATTCATGCCCCCATCTTCCTTTTGAGTAAGCACAGCTGCTAGCGAATCATCAGATGCAAAAGTATATAGAATAAAATATTTACCAAAATCTGGGCTTTTTAGGGAGGGTGCGTGTGCAACAACAGTTTTAATCTTGCTGAATGCATTCTTCTCAATCTCAGTCCATTTGAATTATGCACTTTGCTTCACCATTTGCTGTAGAGGTTTGACAATCTAAGCAAAATCTGGCACAAATCTTCGCACGAAGTTTATTGTTCCCATAAATGATTGCATCCCCTTTTTATTATGGGGCAAGGGGATCTGTTCAATGGCCTTGATCCTTTCCAGATCTATAGAGATTACCTTCTTTGAAACTCCGTGACCCAACAACTTGCCCTCCGTAATAGTGAACACACACTTCTTGGGATTGAGCAAGATACCATATTTTCAACAGTGTTCAAAATTTTTCCTTAGATGAAATGCATGTTCTTCTCTCCTCTTTGAGAATATCGTAATATCATCGAGATACACTACTGCACTATGGCCAATCAAACCGCAGAAATCTATGTCCATAGCCCTCTGGAACGTAGCTCTAGCATTTATAAGCCCAAAAGGCATTCTTCAGTAAGCGAAGGTTCCCCATCTGGTCCTGAATGTTGTCTTCAATCTGTCTTCTTCAGCTACCAATACTTGATTGTAGCCTGAGAATCCATCTAATAAAGAAAATAGTTCAGAACCTGAGACCATTTGCAGTAGTTGCTCCATGGGTGGAACGGGATAGTTGTCTTTATCTGAAGCACGATTTAAATTTCTGAAATCCACGCAGAGCCATTTCTCCATATTTTTTCCTCAGTGGTACTAGATTTGAGACCCATTCAGAGTGTCTGACCTTAAAAATGATTTTAGCATCCAATAATTTCTTAACTTCACTCTGGATCAGGGGTTCCAATTTTGGGTGCATTTTCCTTAAAGGTTGCTGATAAGGTTTTACACCAGATTTGATGGGGATAACATGCTGGATGATGCTGGTGTCATATATCTTCAAATCCTATATGTCCAGGCGAAAACATATTTATATTGATTAAAAATATTGATGAACTTACCTCTTTCTGCTGTTGAACAACATTTTCCAAGATTCACATATTTAGGATTTGTCTCGGTTCCTAAATTTATCAATTCGAACTGTAGAGATGAGCTGTGAGTCTTCACGTTTGCTGGTCTTCTAAAATTTTCATTTAAATAAAACATTCTTTCTAAGGTTCTGACCCCTTTAGGGATGAAATTATCATATTTCAGCTCAGCCTGATGTTCTTCATCATCTATAATCGCCCCTTTAAATACCTCGTCATTTGTCAAGCATTCTATAATCTGTTGATCATCGTCGAACACTCATAGGTTGGTAATCATATCAGGGACCGAGGGCCTAAAAATCAATTCAACGGAGCATCGATTATTAGTAGGAACAAGCCTAGCAGCTGATGTGGCCAATAGGTTAGCTGCTGCATTTTTAAGTCTTGGAATTGATATAATATTAAATGCATTAAAACATTTGAGTAGGTCCCATACCTCATTTTGATAAGCTTTTAAGTGAGGATAAATACAATGTATTTGATTCCGAATCTGTTTTACAATTATTTCAGAAACTCCAAAAACTTTTAGATTACTTACCTTTAATTCGATTGCTTTCCTTAAACCTTGCACCAACGCTTCATACTCAGCTGTGTTATTTGTACAATCAAACTCTAATCTGCATGAAAGAAAATGTTTATTCTTCTTGGGGTCGATCAGGACACAGTCTGCCCTTGACCCTTCTAACGTCTTAGAACCATCAAAAAACAATGTCCAGAAATCGCTAACTACTGCGTGAGAATCTACCCCTACCATTAAGTTTACTATTTTACAGTCGATTTCATCAGCCTGTGAAAATCAAAGGAGATCAGGCTGAGCATCTGACGTGTTGCTGGCTTCTTCTGCTTGGTAATTTCCCGGTTCCAACTCAATAAAGTAATTTCCCAACACAAAATCTACTGGTTCATTTTTTTTCCTCAAGTTGAGTAATGTTGTATTTCATGTGAGGCTCCCTCAAGATTTTAATTTGATTCAGGCTTCCTTTATACGGCAGCCACAGATGCAACCAATCTGAGGAAAAATATCCGTTTAGTTTTGCCGACTAGTCTCTGCTTAGAACAAGCCCATAAGCGTCTGGTATGTCGGTCACCACAATATCAATAACTTGGCACACTTTATCATTTGAAGACAGACGGACTAGGACATCCTCCATTTCCTCAATTACTTTCACATTCTTCCTATCCAACTGAAAAACCCTCCAAGTGGATGGCTTAGGCTACCCATTTATACTTTTACAAACTGATATTGGCATGACGTTAACTGACGCCCCTGAGTCTACCAGGCAATTATGTATGTTGTGATTAAAAATTTCAAAAGTGAGGAGGAAAGATGGATTCTTGTTCTTAGACTTACCCCCAATGCTTGCTTCCCCGATTTCTTCTTCTTCCTTGGGTTTATTGTCAGTGGGCAGCCTCTCCTCTGATGCTTCAAGTGCTTTCAAAAGTTTTTCTTTCTGTTGCGGCACCTTACACATTTCAAATAATGAGATATTCGCCCTTGTATTCTTTATATCTTCCACAATATCATAATCCATCTATGGTTTGGTGGGATGTGGCTTATAAACATTCATTTTTTCTTCCTGGGGCTTGACATACGTATCATTCTGCCTAGGATCTTGGCTAGTAATGGTGAATTCAGGAATGTTATCAGGCGAGGAATTATTTTGAAATTTCTTAACATTTTTTTGCATCCTTTTAATCTTTGAGAGCATGAGACTATCTTCTTTCACCAACCCTTGGATTCTTGTTGTTACATTTGCTTCCACGACGTCTTCGTACACCCAATTTATTTCCTCCATGGCATCAAATAATGAGACAGAGTTCCACAGAACCATGGTCTCATCCTCTTGTTCTTTCGTTGACGTATTACTGTCTTTTCTTTCCTCATCTCCATCTTTTGTTAATTTAGAGTCCAACAACTGATTCATCACTAACGTCATCGAGTTTATCCATTGAGGACAGTTCTTTTCAGAGTGAGGTTGTTGGTGGAAAGTGCAAAAATTGTCCATTCCTACCTCTGTTAAATTCATAGATGTCAAATTGTGTGGAGGGGGTTGGGATTGATTGTTGTCCTCTCGTTTCTTGTAATAGGGCTTGTAGAAATTTTGGGCTTCCTTTTCTTTATCCAAGTCTATGATTTTGTTAGAAAGATTTTGCATCATTTTTGCCATACTTTCAAAATCTAGTGATTTCTCTTCCTTAGGCTTGGTAAACAACAAGGCTTTCCTTCCCACACTTTTCTCTCCTGATCGTTCTGGATAATATTTAATACTTTCCCTTTCAGCCTCTACTTTCTCCGCCTCCTCAAAGGTCTCTGCTAAAGTGGGCTTGGCCTTAATTTTGGCAAACATGGTCAACTCGGGTCCCAAAGCTGAGGTATAATATTCAATCAAGACTTTATCTGTAGGCTTGTCAGCTTCAGAAAAATTCTTGAGATATGCTGCAAACCTTTGAGTGAAACTGTTCACCTTTTCCTTTCTCTCTTTCTTCAAGGTGCATAGTCTTTTCATAAGAGTTGCATGAGTCTTCTAGGTTGCATACTTACTTCTAAAAATCCTCTCGAAGGTATCCCAATCAAGGATAGAGTTCGTAGGCAAACCAAAGTACCATGATGCCGCAGCTCCTTTAAGGGTGTGCGGGAAAAGTCTGCAAACTACATCTTCATATTCCCCAGCCCTTAACCCTTCTATTTCCAAATAGAAACTTTGCAAGTGGTCGTCTACTAGTATCTTTTCACTTGGATCGAATTTGGGCAGCATCTTTTCAAAGGATTGAGGTAAATCATGTAATGGAGGTGTTAGGTTTAAAGGTGATCTGGCTCTCCAGGCAGGTGGTGGATTCGGTGGGTTGGGTGGTTGATTTTTGTTTACGCCTACCATGAGTCTAGGTGGAGAGTGAGGAGGTGATCAAACAGGAGTGTGAGCAGGAGAACTGTGAGGATTATCTAGGCCCTCTTGATTCAAAGGTAGTACAACTTCCTGTAAGGCTGTTTCTACAAGTTCTTCCCAATCCTCAACCAGCACCGAGTCTTCCAATATAGGACGATCCTTCCTTTTATATTCTCTTCTGGGAAATTCAGGGATGATTGGAAATCCTCCAACATTCTTCACATATGCCCTAGTGTGTCTTCTCAGATTATTAACAACTTCGTTGTCAACAGAATACAAATGTTCTCTACCCTCTTCTTCTGGAATTGGATTAGGAAACACATTGGCTTCTGAATTGTTACCGGTGGAATAGTTTTGGGAAAACGGGTTTCCTCGGCCAGCCATGCACTGGCGGCCCTACTTCTAGCACCAGAAACTGTTGAGGCCTGGAAATTCATAGGCAACAATAGTAAGGGATTCTCCCCAATCAACGTTCCCAATTAGCCCATGACTATTTGGTGTAGGGAATCCGTCTAGTTTGCGGTCTGGCTACCGTAGGTCAAGTAACAAAAATAAAGGTTTTACCGATTGCGGCCCGGTCCACCGTATGTATTTTTGTATTTTTTTACTTAAAATATGATATGCAAGCGCCTACCTATATGCAGATTTGATAAAGAATGTCAGGAGTATTCACAAAGTGATGCACAAGTTCTTACCTCTCGTCTTAGAACTCGCAAGCATCTAAATCACATACATTTTCAAAAGATAAATTACTAACTAAACTATCTCTAGAGAGCTAGATATTAATTCATGAGTAATAAAACACTGTCCATGTGTTATGGAAAATCACAAATAGCTATTCTTATGACCAAAACATATAAACATGAATAAAAGTATACATGATAATATAACTCATCAATAGTTAAAAAGTCCCATTACACATAGTGGAAAAGCATCACAGAATGTACTGGAGAACATTCAGACAAGAACATAGGTTCAGAAAGTTAGAACATCCTCACAGTTAATGAAATAGTTCCCATTCAACATCATTCATTTAATCACATTGAGACATTCCACATAGCACTTTTTCCAACAGGTAAAATTTACAATTTCTGGTTGTAAAATGAAATAGTTCCTCTTACAAGTGATAGTTTACAAGTTTTCTCTAGGGGAAAAATCCCCTCTCCATTCTAACTTTCAAATATTTAAACTAAAACAGTTGACCGCTTGGGCTGCCCCCAAACATGTGACCTTTCGGTCCCTCAAACCTTTCATATCCCTATTTTTTATCTTTTCTGTACGCACTCACGACCCACCAAGTAAATGATAGACCTTCAAGATCTACGCCTTTATTGCTATTGGTTTTTTCTTCTACCTTGCTTTCCCTCCTTGCGATCCTGTAGGTTTCAGTTCAACTTTTGCCAAAACTTCCCAGCTTCCTTCTGCCACCTATCTCCCAGCTAAACCTTCACGCCATGGTAGTCTGAACAGTCTCTTGATTCCACCTGCAATCAAACAACATCTACCATTCATTGGGACTGTATTTTCAATAAAAGCAAACTACATCTATAAAATGAGTAATCATCAAGAGAGGCTGTGCACTGCATTCTAGTTCTGGGAACCTTAATAGGTGCTATTGCCACTGTCTCATCCACACATGGGCTTGAAAAAATCACTAACGACAGGAAGAGGAAACTCATCGGTGGCTTGAAACACAAAAAAATCGGCTAGGTAGACTTATTTTAAGCCGCATAAGCGGGTTTCAATATGCGGCAGGCACCCCGAAACCATTTAAATCCTATCGGAGTCGAAAAAGTTATGAACTAAAATGTGGGTGGGAAAGCTTCCAGTCGGAAATCGGAAAGACATCGACATCGGACGACAAGTGATTGGCACAGCTGCAATGACGAAAGAGAAAAGGATACAGACACATGACCAGAAACTGACATGCATCGATGGGTGGAGCACTTACATTTCGGGTGCTTAGCTGCTTTGGAAGCCGCAATGGCGGAAGACGAACAAACAACAGCCTCCGATCAATAAAAATGCTAAATGTTTGAAAAAATTTAAACTTTAGCAACGGCCGAACTGGTTCACTTTCGAAACAACGGTTCTACAAAGGACAATTGGTCTGAATCATCCTTGACTAGCAAAATAAAATAGACTCCAAAATTCGTGACCCACAGTCGCTACAAACACAAGCAACTTCTGAAAACAGGACGAGACGAGAGTTAATCTTCAAAATAATCTGAAATTAAAGCATGACCCAAAAAGTAATGGATCCAAACAATTCAAAACAACATTAAAATCATGAGGGGGACCAAAATTTGAAAAATTTGGGGAAAAAAGTTGCAGCTGCAACAGAATCCCTAGCTTCTATGGTTGCATAATGTCTTCTTCTCAGGTTAGCTCTAATACCATGTTAGATTTTTATCATTCAAGCTAGCATTATGATATTAGGGTATTTAACTGAGAGAATAACATGCACAACAATAAACACAATAGACAAGAGACACAAAGAATTTTTCTCAGGGAAACCATAAAGGAGAAAACCACACAACTTCCTCAGAGATAGAATTATCACCAAAAGTAAAACCTAAAAACATAAAGATGATCTCCCAACAGTAGTAGTCTCTCTCTCTGATCCCATCAACTTCTATCTCACTCATGCACCCCAATGAGTGAGTGTGTGTGAGATAAATAGAGAGGCTCACTCTCTATTTATATTCTTTCATTCACTTGAAGCCCACTCTAACATGTCGTCCTCACTTAACAATTACTTACTAGAGCTGACATCTATAGGAGTGTCTAATAACCCTAGTGCCTCACAACTTGTGGGGACTTTGCCTCCTTTGACCAACAAGGAGGGTTATCCTTAACACAATGGTGGGGACTATTGCCCCAACTTACAATAACTCACCTAGGGTTCACTTCTCTAGGATAGTCTAATAACCCTAGGGCCCCACAACAGCAGGGACTTTAACCCTTGACCAATAGGAGGGTTACCCACAATGACTTGACATGACTTGTTTACATTATAGACCCTCCCGATAGGAACATCGAGGCGTGACATGACACAAGTACATTAGAGACACATCCTAGAATAATTATCGGGGTACAATACATAATAAATACAAGTGAATACATTCCAAAGTTACAATTACATCAACACCCATGAATGATTGGACTTCTTTGTTATTTCTGGAAGATTCTAAGGCCTGATTTTTTACTGCCCTCTCTGGGTCTATTCTTACTCCATCATTTTACACTATGTCACCCAACAACTTCCCTTCCCGCATGTAAAACCTCGACTTCTTTGAATTCATGGAAAGACCAAATATCCTACATTTATTAATTTTTTTCCATAAGTTGGACAAATGATAATCATCATCATTTTTCAAAAACACTGTCATATCATCAAGATAATCACTATGAACTTATCCGTGTCTCCTATAAAGGAATTTTCCATTACTCATTTGAAATTTTCTCCTACAGTCATCCATCCAAATGGCATTTTATTGTACATGAAAGTACCCCAAAGAGTAGTGAATGCATTTTTTTTCTCTTCCCTCTTTGCTGATGGAAACACGATTGTAACTTAAGAACACATCCATCATGGAAATTATGTTGACTCTACCATTTTATGTAAAATTTGGCCCATTTTGGGCCGAGGATAATTATCTTTTAGGAAACACTTGTTCAAGTTCCTAAAATAAACACATAACATGATTTCAATTCTCTTTTTCCTAATAGAACCATATTTGAAACCCATTTTAAATATATTGGAGGGATTATTATTTTGGCATCCAATAATTTCCTTATCTATTTTTATATAATTGGTAGGAGGATGGGATTCATTTTCCTGATTTTTTGTTTGAACGGTCTAGTTTCAGGCTTCAATGGTATCTTGTGTGCCATTATTGATGTATACCATGTTTTTAGCTCTTCATATTTCCAAGCAAATGCATCAATATATTCTTTGAATTTTTTTTATCTCTTCTTTGTATCCTCAGACAATAGCTTGGATAATTTTATGAGTTTAGGTTACTTTCCAGTGCCAATGATGACTTGTTCCATGTCTTCCTCTCTAGGTTCAATCCCAGGCTTGTGGGGTACATCATTTTTATCAAACAAAATTTCCAAAGAAACTAGATATTTAGGAATAAAAATATTTTTCAACTCTACAATCTTGTGATTTTCTATTTTGTTGCTTAATTTCATTCCTATGGGTTCTTTCTCTTTTCCCTCCTAATTGTTTATACTTTCCTCTTCATCTTCTTCTTGATCAATACATGTATTTGAAAATTCATCTCCCAATTCCAAAAATAAATGAATCTCTTGATCCTCCTCAAACACTTGTTAGTGTTTTGTATTGTCATAAACTAATGGTATGTAATGGTACGCAAATCATTTCTACTTCATTCCTGACTCTGATTTCTCTAGGAGGTTTAAAAGTACCAGATGCCACTTCTAAAGCATCATCTTTCCGATTTTATTCTCTAGGAACAATAGTAATATTAAATGCATGAAATAAATTATCAATTAGATCCCAAACTACATTTTTGTAAGCACTCATTCTAGGATGTTTTGTTTGATAACGGATTTTATTTGTTAAACTATTAAATCATAATCTCCAAAGAATATTACCTGAGTGATTCTCATTCTTCTTGTTTCTTGTAAACCCAATATCAAATCTTCATATTCAACAACATTATTTGTGGTTTCAATATTTATTTGAAATGACAACAAAAGAATTTCTTTGTTGGGTGATATAATCACTACATCGTCCACATTCTCTTGTTTACTGGAAGATACATCAAAATAAATGTCCCAAATTTCATCTCGTATGTTTTTGGCATGCATTGTATCATTTCCATCTATTAGAGGATACATTTATTTATTGAATCACTCTCTCAAGACATCATGCAACACCCCATATCCTCTTCATTGGTGTATATGGGATAATTTATAGGACTACTCCCCTCACTCAATACATATGCATATTTGGCCTCTATGTACAGTCTCCTTGTTTCTCCTATAAATAGAGGAATAGTTTCATATTCCATGTCCATATATTTTGATTGTTCCACCCATTTTCTTGGAACAAGTTCTTGACAGTAGCATTCCATATCTAGGAGGGACATATGCAACTACCACATCTAGGAGGATACTTTCTTATGCAAGTTGGGATAAAGTGACCACTAAATCCTTTATCATTTTAATAATTTTTACTGGATTTGAATCAAATATGTAAAGATCATGGTAAGTATTTGTGATCTATATGCAGATCGGTGGCCACCCACCTATTCCACTTTCTCAAAACAATTTCTCATTGCGGCAGTGTCCTAGTTATTTTTCTACGATTTTTTGGGTCCCAAGTTTTCGGGGCTATTTTGAGGTCGTCGATGACTTTTTTTGGTGGTTGGAGGGGCCACATGTTTGTTATCAGCATGAATCTATCTCCAGTTGAAATATGAAAATATCGAATAGACCTTTCAAATTGGATATCGTGCACCCAAAACAGAGATCATATGAAAACGTTATGACCCCAGGAATTTGATTGTTCAACTAACCACCTTAGGGCCGCAAAATTTATGATGGTTCATATTCTAGGGTTATGTTTTGGGATTTTGTGGTTCTATCCCTCATGCTTATTATAAGTAGTCCATTTGGGACTCATCTTGTATTCAACTTGTCATAGATGAGCATAGTAGCCACATCTATTTTCAGAGATAGCTACCACAATTCTAGCTATTGTATTTACAGTGTGTTCTTTTTTTGTCATTTGGTAGGTATGTGTTTATTGTATCTCTATTTTGATTGCAATATGTTTGTGTTTATTATTTTGTATATGTTGTTTCATTTCGTTCTCACATAAATCCGGATCACTTTGAGACCTCTAATCCCAATTCATTCATGGTTATTTTAGGAATGAGATTATGGGAACCACCTAAATCTAACATATGGCTATGTATTAACATTCCATGTAACATCATTGTAATGAAGAAAGGAGGTGTGTAATAACAAGGTTATTCTTCAACAACATGCCCAACTTCATTCCTAGGACTTGCATCAACTATATTTATAGTATCAAATTGATTACTAGGATTTTTTAACTTTAAAACTTTCTCAATCTGTTTCATATATGTAGGATTCTTTGTAAGTTCTGATAAAGGGATTGAAATTTTTAATTTTGATAGTTCATGTTCAAAATCAAAAGGATGTAGTGACTTCTCAATATATTTCTTTTGAGGCTCTTATCTATTTGGTTGAGCTTTTTCATTAATCAATTTAGGAGCATGGGATCTAAAATTTTCCCCTGAGGTAGATGCAGGATCAAGATTCTTTTGAATAGTAGGGGGATTTTCAACAGGGGTTTGTTTATTAGATTCTTTAACTATTTTGGTTTCTTTCAAGACTTTCCTAGGAATAGAATATTGAGGTAGTTTTCCACAATTGTTTCTACGTATGAGAAAGTATCTTTTCTGAGAACCAATATCATTCTGACAATATTCTTCATAGAAAAATATTTCATATTCATTTTAAGTCAAATGTATCATCTGGTTGTCATCATTCAAGCAATTAATTCCTTCAGGAGGTTCAATTTCTTCCTCATTTGGAAGAACATCAATAATTGCTTCCTTTGGACTAACAGAAGGTTGAATTGGAAGATATTCATTTATTCTCTCTCTTTTTAAGATATGATGGTTAAAAGGCCTTCTAAATTGATTTGGATTTCTCTGTCCAATATTTTGAGGATTTCTTCGATTATTAACCTCAGTCTCAATTCTTGCCATTTTATCTGATAAATGTCTTATCATTTTAGTTATTTCTTCAACTTTATCTTCCTGATTCTCATAATTCTTATTTTTATTTGAGGGTTCATCCTCATCCGTATTCGTATTCTTCTCAAAATCTTATTTATGCTTAATTTTTCAAGCAACAATCATATTGTATTATACACCTAGAGCATTATTCCACATGATTTCTAATGTAATTGACATTCTTTCGCTTAACATCATAGCAAAATCGGACTCAAAAGATCCAACATAAGTGACCTTTGCATCATTCTGTGTTGGTTTTGAATCATTTGGAATCTTATTATACATGTTATTGAATGTCTTGTTAAATTCTTCTGTAGTTTCACCATTATTTTTCTTTAATGCAGATAATTCGGTAAGGTAATATAGATTATATCTATTTTCACCCCACTTTCTTTTAAAGGATATATGTAAAGAATTCCAAGAATCAATAGAATTAGCAGGAAATGTTCTAAACCAATTTGATAATTCTCATTCAAGTTCTTGTATAATCAACCTCATATAAACATCATCATCTTCAACTAAAATATTATCAGTGAAATTTTGAAAATTGTTCATGTGTTCTTGAGATGAATTATCTTTTTCCCCATAATATTTTGGTACGAGCTTTAGATAATGTTCAGGAATATCACATAAAATTGTAGGTATAATTAAAAGGCCATATCTTACAACAACCCATCGGTTAATGGGTGGTAGTGGGCCTCCTTATCCTATTCCTTCCATATTTGGAGTATGTAAAACATTAGGTTCTAAATTTTGGGTAAATGGAGGTCTGTGAGGTCCAAAATATTGTTGAGTATGTCTTGAAGAGCTAGATAATTGAGATGGAGATGATAACAAAGGCTCAAGGAAAGTATTTATAGGATTTCCATGAAGGTTTCTAGGATTTTCATGACAATCTAAAGTTTCTTCAAATATTTCTTGATTTTCTATCGAAGAAAATATTAAGGGAGAGTTTGAGACTGAAATACTTCCTCCTTGAGCTGACCTTAAGTTCCTCCAATGAATTCTTTAATCTAGTAAGCTGAGAAGCTCCTTTGTTTGTAGATTCTTTCTTGTATTCCTATTACAAGGTTCTAGCTTGTTTTAGAGGAAAATCCAGGTGAATTGTCCAACCAATGATGTCTATTTCTACTTTGCCATAAAGAATACAAATATTTTCTTTATCTCACCCAATGAAATATTTTCTTCGAAAGCGCTTCCTGACAATGGCACCATTTATTATGTTTGTTCCTAGAGTTTCCCTAGGTTGAAGGTAAGAAAATCCCAGGAATGACATGGCTCAAAATTTTACTATATTAGAGATAAATCTAATTGTAAATGTATATTTAATTCATTTTTTAAAATGATAAGGTTCTTTATAGTCTGTATCTGCATAAAAATAGAAATGTGAAGACAATTTACCGAATCCTCATGGAATTATTCTTATGAATCCTTACAAATAGATGGATACACAGTAACAAAGGTATAATAAACAATCTACATAGAATCATTATCTTAATCTCATATCAAAAGTTGTACATCATCAAAAGCATACACCCGACTCAATAATAGAAGAAATAATACTTCCAGTTCTCAAATTTTTGTTGATGTATTTGTAACTTTAGAATGTATTCTTCTATATATCTTATGTATTGTAACCTGATGTTTATTCCGGGATGTATCTATTATGTATTTGAGTCATGTTGTCATACCCCGATGTTCCAATTGGGACGATCAATAATGTAAATAAGTTATGTTAAGTCATTGTTAAAGTCCCCACAGTCTTGGGGCACTAGGGTTATTAGACACTCATAGAGATGTCAGCTCTAGTAAGTAATTGTTAAGTAAGTCCGACATGATTGAGTGCACTTCAAATGAACGAAAGAATATAAATAGAGAGTGAGTCTCTCTATTTATCATACACATCATTCACTCACTCAAGTGTAGTGCATTAGTGAGGAAGGAAATACACTAGGGATAGACAAGAAGAAGACTACTGCTATTAGGAGATCATCTTACTATTTTGGGCTTTTACTGTTTTGGTGTTGATTCTATCTCTGAGGAAGTTGCGGGGTTTTATCCTTTATGGTTTCCCCGATAAAAAACATTGTGTTCATTGTCTCTTGTGTTTGATTGCTGTACTTGTTATTCTGTCAGTAAATATCCTAACATAATGCTAGCTTAATGTTGAAAAACTAACATGGTATTAGAGCTAACCTGAGAAGAAGACACTATGCAGTTGTGGGAACTAGGGATTCCTAGTTTGTGGACCTTACTCCACATATTTTCAGCAAAATTAAGGTGGAACAACTCTCCTCCTTAGGGCACATCTTTCTGTCGAAACATAATCCAATTATGAGGTTTTTCAGTTTTGGACCTATCACTGCTGTCGGAAATTAGGGATTTTTACAGAAGAGGAATTTTTCAGTGAGCCTAGGCTTGGATTGATCTCCTCCCAAAAATTTAAGTTAGGGACAAATTTCAAGGCATTTGGGTGGACAGAACTCCGAAAAATAAAAACCCTAATTTGCTCCTAAACCAGCTCTGCAGGATTTCAGCTCAAGTTTCAGATCCGACATCTTGAACCTGGTAAGATCTAAAATCTTTTGTATTTCCATTTGAGGTTCTCATTTAAGATTTTTCATCATACCAAGCTTGATGAAAAGCTTGAGGGAGTTGATAACTTCTGAGCCTGGAAGTATAGGATCTCCCTGGTCCTGGAAGAGAATGAATTAGACTCCTACATTCGTGAGGAAGTTCCAGTTCCAGAGGGAGATGAGGCAAAGGCCTTACATAAGAAGAATATGGTTATGGAAAAGAGGATCATTGCTGATTCTATTAAGGATCACCTTATCCCACAGGTGTCCTCTCTCAAGACACCTAAAGCTATGTTTGATGCCCTAACCAAATTGTTCGAAGGAAAGAACATCAATCAGAAGATGACCCTGAGGAACCAACTGAAGAATGTGAAGATTCAGAATGCAGAAACTATACAGTCTTACTTCACAAGGGTTTCTCAGATCAAGGAACAATTAGAAGCTGTTGATGAAGAAGTGGAAAATGCAGAGATTGTGATGACTACTTTGAATGGCCTTCCTAGGTCATGGGATTATTTCATCCAAGGAATCTGTGCTAGAAAGAAGTTAGTCAAATTCAGCAGACTATGGGAAGAGTGCTCTCAAGAAGAAGCTCGGATAGCAGCTCGAGAAGAGAAGATGGGTAGTGAAGATCAAGCCCTCACAGTTCACTCCAAGAAGGGAAGAAGAAAACCTCATTACTCCAAAGGTAAGAGCTCTCATTCTAACACTAGAAAGGATCTATCGAGATTTAGATGTTATACATGTGATGAAAAGGGACACTTTGCTAAAGATTTTCCTAATAGCAAGAACCACTCTCATAAGAAGAAGAGCAAGAAAAGAAGACATCATGCTCATGTTGCAGAGGATGATGAACCATCCAGAAAGAGATCCAGATATGAAAGTGAAGATTCTTCAAGCGAGGATGAATATGTTCTGATATCAGCTCTCATAGGTAACATTACTCATCGAAATGATGATTGGCTTATAGACAGTGGGGCTTCCAAACATATGATGGGATTCAAGGAATCCTTTGTAAGACTGTCAGAACATGAATCACCTCACAAGGTGAAACTAGGAGATGACTACCAATATCCAATAAAAGGTAGTGGGGAATATTCATATAAGCTAGACTCTGGTAAGTCTCTAACAATTAAAGAAGTATTGTTTGTGCCAGGACTCAAGAAGAACCTTCTCTCTATTTCAGCATTGGATGCAAAATGAATGCGGGTTGCATTCATAGATGGTCAAGTCATTATGTGGCCAAAAGGAAAGACTATCGATGATGCGGTAGTGATTGGAGAACAAGAAGGAGGCTTGTACAAATTGAAGGGTCATCCAGAACAAGCCTTGATCCATGACTCGGTAGAGCCAAATGAACTTTGGAATAGAAGGCTTGCACATGTGCATTACAGAGCACTACCTATTGCAAGCAAAGCTGTTGAGGGTCTTCTAGAATTCCAAGCAAAACATGATGGATTCTGCAAAGGATGTGCAAAAGGGAAGAATACAAAGAAGACATTTCCCAACAGCGAAATCAAAGCCAAAGGTATTCTAGAAATCATCCACTATACGATGTATGCGGTCCTATGTCATCAAACTCACTAAGAGGGTATGCATACTATGTTTCTTTTATTGATGATTTTTCTAGAAAGACATGGATTTACTTTATGAAGAACAAAGATGAGGTATTCAGTAAGTTCAAGGAATTCAAACCCTTGATCGATAAACATACTGAAAAGAAGATCAAGACTCTTTGATCAGATAATGGTGGAGAATTCACTTCGAATGAATTCAAAGAGCTATGTAAAGAATCAGGGATTAAGAGGGAGTTGCCTACTCCTTATAATCCACAACATAATGGGATTGTGGAATGGAAGAATAGAACTATCATGGAAGCTGGAAGAGCTATGCTTCATGATCAAGATCTACCTATGCATCTTTGGTCTAAAGCTGCTAGAATAGCAGTATATGTACAGAACCGTAATCCACATAGAGTACTCGAGAACAAGACTCCTAAAGAAGTCTTCCCTAGCAAGAAACCAGAAGTCAGCCATCTAAGAATATTTGGCTGTTCCGTGTACATACACATTCCAAAAGAGAAGAGAAAAAAATTAGATCCTTCAAGAAAGAAGGGCATATTTGTGGGATACTCTGAAAGCTTGAAGGCTTACAGAATCTATTTCCCAAGATACAAGAAGATTGACATCAGCAGGGATGTGACATTTGATGAAGGCATAGCTTACAACAAATCCAGAAAAGAGACTTGCTAAAGAACCTGAAGAAGCAGAAGCAGAAATACCCAGAATTCATGATACAATCATGGACGAAGAAGCTCAAGAAGAAGATCGAGAGTTCGAGGAACCACAAAGACCTGTAGATCCACCTCTAGAGAAGAATCCTCATAAGAGGAAACTTGCTTGGGTACATGAACTTATCCAAGGTGCGGAAAGATATGGGGCTCCAGAAGAGAATCACAGAGAAAGAAAGAGAACCGGATCAAATTCCGGGTATGTAGCCTTACTATGTGATTTCATTGATAAAGAACCTTCCAGTTATGAAGAAGTAGTAAAACAGAAAGAATGGAAGGATGCTATGATCAAAGAATATCAATCGATCATGAAGAATGATGTTTGGGATGTTGTCCCAAGACCAGAAGGGAAGTTAGTTGTAACTTCCAAATGGATCTACAAGATCAAGCATGCTGCAGATGGTAGCATTGAAAAGTATAAGGCAATATTTGTAGCTCGGGGTTTCTCTCAAAAAGAAGGAATAGACTATGAAGAAACCTTTGCACCTGTAGCTAGATATACCTCCATCAGATCAGTACTTGCTCTGGCTACAGTGATGAAATGGAAGATACACTAGATGGATGTCAAGACTGCCTTCTTGAATGGTGTAGTAGAAGAGGAAGTGTATGTATAAAAACCACTCGGTTTTGAGACACATGACAGAGAGTCTCATGTATGCAGATTGAAGAAAGCCCTGCATGGTTTGAAATAGGTACCCAGGACCTGGTACGGCAGAATTGACAGCTTTCTATCCAGTTTGGGCTTTACCAAGAGTAAAGCAGATTCCAACCTTTACTACAAGGTTGAAGATGGCAACCCAGTGATGCTCCTACTATATGTAGATGATCTATTTGTGACAGGTACATATGGGTTTATTGCTGATATGAAAAGAAAGCTTGCTGCTGAGTTTGAAATGAAGGACTTGGGGATGATGCATTACTTTCTAGGTATGGAGGTGTGGCAGAGTACAGATGGAATCTTCCTTGGACAAGGGAAGTATGCAGTAGAGATCCTGAAGAGGTTTGGGATGATGGACTGCAAAGCTATGGCCACACCCATGGCATCAAACCTGAATCTATTGAGTGACACTTCATCAAAGTCAGTTGATGCTATGATGTATAGTCAGATGATTGGGTCATTGATGTACTTGACGAACACGAGACTAGACATTTGCTTTGCTGTGAACACCTTGAGCCAGTACTTGACAGATCCGAGAAGTGTTCACTTGATTGCTGCAAAGCATATTCTAAGGTACCTAAAGGGTACAATTGATTATGGGCTCAAGTGTGATGCGAATCAAAATATTAACCTAAAGGGTTATGTTGATTCAGATTGGGAAGATAGTGCCATCGACAGGAAGAGTACTTCAGGATGTTGCTTCAGTATGGGATCAGGTGTGATCTCTTGGTTTAGCAGGAAGCAATCCTGTGTAGCACTGAGTACAGCTGAAGCAGAGTATGTCGTAACTTGTTCAGCTAGTTGTGAGGTAGTATGGCTACAGAAGCTACTGTCTAATATATTTGATCTCCAGTTGGATTCTACTTGTATACATTGTGACAACTGGAGTTGCGTGAAGTTTTCAGAGAATCTAGTGTTCCATGACAAGTCGAAGCATATCGGGATCAAGTATCACTATATCAGGGATATGGTGCAGAGAGGAGTAGTGAAGCTCCAGTATGTTGCGACGAAGGAACAGATAGCTGATGTATTGACGAAGCCATTGGATAGGCTAAAGTTCGAGTACTTCAAGGAGAGGCTTGGTGTTTTCCAGATCGAGGTTCCCTTCAAGAGAAAGTGATGAGACCCATAGCCATTCTGACATGGTGAGAGGATTGGTTCCTTCCATGGTCAGATGTAAGGGCTGAGCCATTCTGTTGAGTAGGACAAATGTAAGGGCAATTGCCATTCTAGGAATGGAGGCACCTGGTCAGTTACTAGGATCACTCAGTGTAGGACTGAGTATCCATTCTGATGTGAAAGAGGGATTTGTTCCCACTTGATTAGATGTAAGGGCTGAACCATTTTTTCATGGCTAAAGGATTAAGTTCCTTCCATGTCAGATGTGAGTGTTGGCCATTCCGACGAGCAGGTCGGATATAAGTGCAACTTCCATTCTAAGAATGAAGGCACCTGGTCAGTTACCAGGTAGCTCATTCGAGGACTAGGGGTCATTTTGATATGATTGCGGGGATGTGTTCCCTCATGATCAGATGTGAGTGCAAGCCCTTCCATCACTGTGAGCAGGATGTGTTCCCACCTAGATGGATGTAAGTGCAGTGCCTTTCTGGAGCGATTGAGGGATATGTTCCCACGTGCTCAGATGTAAGTGCAGGAGCCTTTCTGATGCGACTAAGGGATGTGTTCCCACGTGCTCAGATGTAAGTGTAGAGCCTTTCTGGAGCGACTGAGGGATGTGTTCCCACATGCTCAGATGTAAGTGCAGGATCCTTTCTAGAGTGACTAAGGGATGTGTTCCCACGTGCTCATATGTAAGTGCAGGAGCCTTTCTGGAGCGACTGAGGGATGTGTTCCCATGTGCTCAGATGTAAGTGTAGGAGCATTTCTGGAGCAACTGAGGGATGTGTTCCCACGTGCTCAGATGTAAGTGCAGAGCCTTTCTGGAGTGACTGAGAGATGTGTTCCCACGTGCTCAGATGTAAGTGCAGGAGCCTTTCTGATGTGACTGAGGGATGTGTTCCCACGTACTCAGATATAAGTGCTGAGACTTTCTGATATGACTGAGGGATGTGTTCCCACGTAATCATATATAAGTGCTGGGCCTTTATGATGTGATTGTAGTTTACTACATGATCATATGTGAGTGCTGGGCATGCCTTTCTGACAAGTAGGTCAGATATAAGTGATGGGAAAAGACCTACTCGGAGGCTAGGCCTACAACCAGCATGAAAAAGGGTTGGCTTTGTATAACTTCCTGTGACGAGAAGAATCATGAGATAGCACCAAGGATGATCCAGATCGAGTGATGATTGAGATCTAGTGATGATAGCCAGCGATGATCCAGATCAAGTGATGATCGAGATCCAGTGATGATGTTCCATGATGATCCAGATCCAGTGATGATGTTCCATGATGATCCAAATCGAGAGATGATCCAGATCCAGTGAATATGACTTGAAGATGAAGATGACTTGAAGACTCAGAAGACTCAAGATGTAGATGATCCAGTTGATACAGAGAAGAAGACCAGTGTTGAAAAATGTGTTGAAAGAATACCTTCCTAGTTAAGAGGGAGTGTTGATGTATTTGTAACTTTGGAATGTATTCTTCTATATATCTTATGTATTGTAACTCGATGTTTATTCCGGGATGTATCTATTAGGTATTTGAGTCATGTTGTCATACCTCGATGTTCCGATCGGGAGGATCAATAATGTAAATAAGTCATGTCAAGTCATTGTTAAAGTCCCCACAGTCTTGGTGCACTAGGGTTATTAGACACTCATAGAGATGTCGGCTCTAGTAAGTAATTGTAAAGTAAGGCCAACATGATTGAGTGCACTTCAAGTGAATGAAAGAATATAAATAGAGAGTGAGTCTCTCTATTTATCATACACATCATTCACTCACTCAAGTGTAGCACATTAGTGAGGAAGGAAATACACTGGAGCTAAACAAGAAGAAGACTATTGCTGTTGGGAGATCATCTTACTGTTTTGGTGCTGATTCTATCTCTGAGGAAGTTGGAGGGTTTTCTCCTTTATGGTTTCCCTGATCAAAAACATTGTGTTCATTTTCTCTTGTGTTTGATTGTTGTACTTGTTATTCTCTCAGTAAATATCCTAACATAATGCTAGCTTAATGTTGAAAAACTAACAATTTCCATCCTCTTGATTGTGTACAAATATTACATTATATGGGGATTAAAGGCTCCTAAATTTATTTTGTGAATGAATTGACTTCTAACAGAAAGTAATAGTATTTCACTATTTACTTTTTACGTCAAAATTATTACATTTACATAAACTAATATTATGTTCTTCTTGCAGCCTCCACCTTTCTTATTTCCTCATACTGATGATTGTTGGCCACACATGGTTAGATGACTTGAAGGAGTCAAATGGATAGGTGGAATTCCAAATTGACTCATTCTCGACATCATATCATTGAATGTAGGATCTCTGGGGTTTATAGATCCTCCAGGTGGTATGAATGCCAACATGGTCGTCTTCCATGTGTATTGTTGTCTTGGTGGAATTTGTCTATGCTATGAGGCGAGAGATGATTCTGTTGAGATTTTTTTTGTGATGATGATCCATGGGAAAATTGATCAAGATACTATTTTTGGAGTGGTAGATATAGTTTATGGTATCTCACTACCAGATTCCAATCCTTACCTATTGGAATGTCATTATCCTTTAGGTTCTCCAATGATATTTCTGCTTCAGAATGCCTTTCATAAGTGATTGGTCTCATCTCTTTGAAAATAGTTTTCAATATACTCCATATGTGTAAGGGAGTTCTTATTCTTTCAAAGGATTCATTTCCACTAATGATTCCTTCCAACTCCTCTTTAGTCTTTTCATGACCTTATTTGTGAGCTCTGTGAAATTTGAGTTGTTGAAATTTATAATGATCACAGGATTCCAGTCATATACAGATATGTCCAAGTATATTTTATTAGTCATGTTCAAACCCATACTTTAAAAATATTTCAAATTTTGGTGAAGGAACAAGAACAATAAACATGTAGGAAACCTAAACATCTCCGGAGAAGGAAACTATGTTAATTGTTGCTTAAGAGTCTGGGATATGAAAGAATGACTGTTATCTCTAGGATTTTGGCCTTCTACTAGTTGTAATTGTGAGAGAAATACTAACACATATTCATCTACTTCTTCATAATTTGTGTACCCTAATATGGAACACAATAGGGCAATAATATTTCTTGTCTTAGGTTTGAATAAAATATTTTTAAATTGATACTTTGGATTTGCAGATACCATTCAATATTCCATTTGATAGTTTAGGACAATGGTTTTGTCAGTTATGGTTAACGTTTAATATTGCATTGATAACTCTCTTTCTTCAAATTGTGTGAGGTATTATTCTTCATGAAAGGGAAACATTCTCCTAGTGTTTTGAGCCTG
Source organism: Pseudotsuga menziesii (assembly GCA_001517045.1). Classification (NCBI taxonomy): domain Eukaryota; kingdom Viridiplantae; phylum Streptophyta; class Pinopsida; order Pinales; family Pinaceae; genus Pseudotsuga; species Pseudotsuga menziesii. The sequence goes on from LPNX010302159.1 coordinate 75,085, forward strand.
AACATTACAAATGAATATGGTCTTATCAGAGGAGAAAATAGTTCTTTGGCTTGGTGAATAACGGGTCAAGCACCATACTGTAAACTTGATGAAATATACTATGGAAGGGAAAATGTATCATATCAGGTTTGAATTCCATAACTTGTGAGGGCCTTTATCTACGGAATCTCTGTAACGATATTCATCCAAGGTTGAAATTGGGTTTGGATGGGTGATTTCAGGGTCTTTAATATCCTCCTGATGGTAAAAAATGGTTGAATTTTAAGCTGGGGTGGACATGAGGGAAGATTTAGAGGTTGGTTGAGCCATATTAGAAGTTAAAACTAACTGGTTGGGGATAAATTGACAGTTTTAGAGATTAGGGAAAAACCTCTTCATTACTTGACAGTGAAAATTTAAACACGGGTAGGTTAAAACTGGTTTACCCCGTTAGATGACATAAATGTAAAATTTTCTATGGGAAGTTGAGTTGGTTTCTTACTACATATACTGGGTCATTGAGAGTTATGGTTCATGATATTTCCAAGTGCGCGAACAACAATGACCAAAAATTGACTTTTAACGGGGTTTGGATTCAAACAGACACTTGGAAGGATATTAATGGTTGGTTGGATGAGTAATGTGATGTTTGATATTAGGAAAATTTGGATAATATGACTTGAAAGGATGACATGGAATGAAAATGGGGTCACTTCTTTATCTTATGAGAAAATATCCTACATTTTAAGGCTAGTAATGCGTACTCTCTTGAGCAGTTTTACAAAGGCCCTTGAGCATGTACAACCAATGAAAATTGGCCAAGTGATTTGGGAGGTATTATCTTCTGTGCATGGTCGGGTCCCTCCAACTTACTTGTACTTTACAAATGAACTATGCATCTCCATCGTTGGATCTAATCCCACTTTTTAAAATTGATCACCAACTTTATAACTTTATTTAGTTATCACTTTCTCCCATGCGCGTTGTTTGTCAATCATTCATGGGATTGATTTACCAATAAATCTACTTTGCCTTCCCTTTGTTATAAATTTTTGACATATTTACCTAGTTCTATTCATCTCAACCATTCAATCAAATGAAGGTCAACAACAATCCACTCGTCCCTAGGTTAGCGCCCAATTCTTAGCTTCTAGTCACTTGTTGATATTTATTTTCCTTTGGTCCCTTACAATTGGAACCATGCAGACGATCCATGGTTCATTTTTTCTTTTCATGGGCTCACCGAACCCTTGAAGGATCTTAGTACTAACATTGGCTCCATGTGAGAAAATTTCTATTGTATGGGTTGTTGAGAACTTTTATACATGTGCCTTATCTCATCAGGTTATGTAGTCATTATTTTTATCATTTCTTGCAATATTGCATTTTATCTCTTTCATTTATATACAACATGTACACATCAAATGAAACTAAAATGTTGAAATTGGAAATGAATAATTGAATTGAAATGTTTCTATGCTAATATTTACAAAAGTCATGGAACCTAGTTTCAGTAAATGAAGAATATCTTTAGAATGTTTCCTTTGATAGGTTCTTCTATCTTCTCACCTTCCAAATCAGCTAGTACAAAAGTGGTATTTTCTTTGTTTTCAACAATTAGATATAGACCAATCCTTATATTGTCAAACTTTCCATGCTTTCCTTTATCTACCTTCATGGAATCCTACTTCAAAACGATGTCTCTTGGTTGGAAGTATGTTTCCAATTCTCTTCTTTCTAAGGTAATTTTTATTCTCTTCTGATGTTCTATCATATTTTCACTCACCAATTCTCTTTCCGGTTGAATCTCAATTAACTCATATATCCTCCTAACCATGTTGTCTGGTTCTTCGGTTTCATGTTAAATAAGTTTGAGAATAGGTAAACCCAATTGGATTGGAAGAATGACTTATTTACACATACCAGTTTGAAAGGGGATGTACCAATTGATATTTTAACACTGATTTTGTCATCCCATAAGGAATATTTCAGGTTTACATCCCAATCCCTTTTGTTTTGTTCTAACATCTTCTTTATGATCCTCAACATACTTTCGTTAGATGACTCTGCAAGTCCATTACCCTATGGATAATATGTTGTTGAATGACCCATCTGGGTGTTATATTTTCAAAAAATTCAATCACTTTGATAGATTTGAATGATTTTGTATTGTAAGTGATTATCTTTCTTGGAAAACCAAATCTAGCTAGTATATTTTCTTCTAGGAACCTCATGATCACATATTCATTTGATAGTCTAGTAGGTATTACTTCAACCTATTTGTTAAAATAATATACAGAGATGAGAATACACCTAATATTTTACCTAGAATTTGGATTTATTTCACCTATAATGTATATGGCCCACTATTGAAAAGGTCCTAAAGTTGTGATTGGATTCAATGGAAATGGTTTCAACTTTTGTTTTCTTCCAAATATTTGGCATTTAACACATGATCTAACAATCAGATTAGTGTCAACAAATATTTTTGGTCAATAATAACCAAATATTAGAACTTTGTATGCAGTATCTCTCCATGCATGATGACCTCCACATATTACTTTATGCATTTATGTGATGGTCATGTCAGTTTACTTTTCCACCACACAGTTTTGTAGGATTCCTTGAGGGTCTTTCAAGTAGAGGTATCTATCTAAAATACAATGGTTCATTTCATGCAATTTTAGGGACCTCTCTTGGGGCTTATATATATTTTCACAACATGTTATGTTCATCAAATAATAAACAATGCCTTTATACCATTCAGATTCCTAGAACTTTTGGTTTACCTTGATAGTATTATTTTATGCATCTTGCACACTTTTCAACTTTTCTTATACTATTAAATTTTCAATCAAATTCAGATCCAAGGATTTGCAATTTGATTAAGCTAATATTTTATTTAATCCTTATCCCTCTACCAATCTGGTAGGCTCGATTTATAAATCATACTCTTGAATTTTAGTGATCCATTTTCTTCTTCTCCCTTCACTATCAGTCCAATAGAGAATATCTTTTACTACTATGTGTGGGACATAAGCATTGATTTTGGAATGAAACACATAAAACCTAAACGATTTCATTTCTTTTAGCATTTAATACTCTTTCTTTTCCATTAGACTACATTTTAACGCAACATCTCGAAGTGCCTTGTTAAAAAGGCAATACTTTGCTCATAGCTATCATCATTCTTCTATAAATTACAACAACAATAGTATGTAGATGCAAAGGAAAATATTATAAAAGGATTGGAATAATATGGGATGATCAAAACTGGTGGTTCTCTAATAGATCTTTTAACAGTTTCAAAATCTTCTTTGTATTCTTTGGTCCATTTGACCTAATTACCTATTTTGTGCATATTGGTAATGATTTTGATTTGCTATTCCAGATTAGGTATAAATATTATCAAGAAGTTTATCCTTCCCATCAATGATTGGACTTCTTTTTTATTTCTGGAAGATTCTAAAGCTTGAACTTTTACTACCCTCTCTGGGTTTATTCTTACTCCATCATTTTACACCATGTCACCCAACAACTTCCCTTCCTGCATAGAAAAACTTGACTTCTTTGAATTCATGGAAAGACCAAATATCCTACATTTATTAAAAATTTTCCACAAGTGGGACAAATGATCATCATCAACATTTTTTGAAAACACTGTCATATCATCAAGATAATCACTATTAATTTATCTGTGTCTCCTATAAAGGAAATTTCCATTACTCATTTGAAAGTTGCTCCTGCAATCATCCATCCAAATGGGATTTTATCGTACATGAAAGTACCCCAAAGAGTAGTGAATGTATTTTTTTTCTCTGCCCTCTTTTCTCATGGAAACTTGATTGTAGCCTAAGAACACATCCATCATGGAAATTATGTTGACTCCTACAACTTTATGTAAAATTTGGCCCATTCTGGGTCGAGGATAATTATCTTTTAGGAAACACTTGTTCAAGTTCCTAAAATCAACACATAACATGATTTGACTTCTCTTTTCCTAACATAACCATATTTGAAACCCTTTTTAAATATATTAGAGGGATTATTATTTTAGCATCCAATAATTTCCTTATCTATTTTTCTATAATTGGTAGGAGGATTGGATTTGTTTTCCTGATTTTTTGTTTGAACGGTTTAATTTCAGGATTCAATGGTATCTTGTGTCTCATTATTGATGTATCCCATGCTTTTAGATCTTCATATTTCCATTCAAATGCATTAATATATTCTTTGAAAAACTTTATATATCTCTTCTTTGTATCCCCAAACGACAACTTGGATAATTTTATGAGTTAAGGATATTTTCTAGTGCCAATGATTACTTGTTCCATGTCTTCCTCTATAGGTTCAATCCCAGGCTTGTGGACTACATCATTTTTATCAAAAAATATTTCCAAAGGAGCTAGGCCTTTAGGAATGAAAATATTTTTCAACTTTACAATCTTGTGATTTGCTATTTTGTTGTTTAATTTCATTCCTATGGGTTCTTTCTCTTTTCCCTCCTAATTTTTTATACTTTCCTCTTCATATTATTCTTGATCAATACATGTATTTGAAAATTGATCTCCCAATTCCAAAAATAAATAAATCTCTTGATCATCCTCAAACACTTGATAGTGTTTTGTATTGTCATAAACTAATGGTATGTAAAACATTTCTACTTCATTCCTGACTTTGATTTGTATAGGAGGGTTAAAATTACTAGATGCCACTTCTGAAGCATCATCTTTCTGATTTTCTTCTCTAGGAACAACAGTAATATTAAATGCATGAAATAATTTATCAATTATATCCCAAACTCCATTTTTGTAAGCACTCATTCTAGGATATTTTGTTTGATAAATAGGTTTTATTTGTTAAACTATTAACTCATAATATCCAAAGAATGTTATCTAAGTGATTCTCATTCTTCTTGTTTCTTGTAAACCCAATATCAAATCTTCATATTCAACAAAATTATTTGTGGTTTCAAAATTTAATTGAAATGACAACAAAAAAAATTCTTTGTTGGGTGATATAATCACTACATCATCCACATCCTCTTGTTTAGTGGAAGATACATCAAAATACATGTCCCAAATTTCATCTTATATGTTTTTGGCATGCTTTGTATCATTTCCATTTATTAGAGGATACATTTATTTATCAAAATCACTCTCTCAAGAAATCATGCAACACCCCATATCCTCTTCAATGGTGTATATGGGATAATTTATAGGATTGCTCCCCTCACTCAATACATATGCATATTTGGACTCTATGTACAGTATTCTTTGTTCTCCTGTAAATAGAGGAATAGTTTCATATTCCATTTCCATATATTTTCATTGTTCCACCCATTTCCTTGGAACAAGTTCTTGAAAGTAGCATTCCATATCTAGGAGGACATATGCAGCTACCACATCTAGCAGGATACTTTCTTATGCAAGTCTAGATAAAGTGACCACTAAATCCTTTATCATTTTAATATAGTTTACTGGCTTTAAATCAAATATGTAAAGATCATGCTAAGTATTTGTGATATATATGGAGATTGGTGGCAACCCACCAATTCCACTTTCTCAAAACAATTGCCCATTGTGGCAGTTTCCTAGTTATTTTTCTACGATTTTTTGGGTCCCAAACTTTCAGGACTATTTTGAGGTACTAAATGATGTTGTTTGGCAATTCGAGGGGCCAAATGGTTGTCATTACCATGAATTTATCTCTAGTTGAAATATGAAAATATCGAATAGACCTTTCCAATTGGATATTGAGCACCCAAAACAGAGATCGTATGAAAATGTTATGACCCCAAGAATTTGATTGTTCAACTAACCACCTTGGGGCCACAAAAATTTTGACGGTTCATCTTCTAGGGTTTTGTTTTGGACTTTTTTGGTTCTATCCCTCATGCTTATTATAAATATTCCATTTGGGACTTATTCTGTATTCAACTTGGAACATATGAGCATAACAACCACATCTATTTTTAGAGATAACTACCACCATTCTAGTTGTTGCATTTAAAGTGTGTTCTTTTTCTGTCACTTGATAGAATATGTGTTTACCATATCTCTATTTTCATTGCAATATGTCTGTGCTTATGATTTTGTATATGTTCTTTAATTTCATTCTCACATAAATCTGGATCACTTTGCTACCTCTAATCCCAATTCATTCATGGCTATTTTAGGAATGAGATTATGGGAACCACCTGAATCTAACATATGGTTATGTATTAACATTCCATGTAACATCATTGTAATGAAGAAAGGATGTGTGTAATAACAAGGTTCTTCTACAACAACATGCCCAACTTCATTCCTAGGACTTCCATCAACTATATTTATAGTATCAAATTTATTACTAGGATTGTTTAACTTTAAAACTTTCTCAATCTGTTTCATATATGTAGGATTCTTTGCAAGTTCTGATAGAGGGATTGAAATTTTTAATTTTGATAGTTCATTTTCAAAATCAAAAGGATGTAGTGACTTCTCAACATCTTTCTTTTCAGGCTCTTATCTATTTGGTTGAGCTTTTATGATTAATCTATTTAGGAGTAGGGGATGTAAAATTTTTCCCTAAGGTAGATGCAGGGTCAAGATTCTTTTGAATAGTAGGGGGATTTTCAATAGGGGTTTGTTTATTATATTCTTTAATTATTTTGGTTTCTTTCGAGACTTTCTTAGGAATAGAATATTGAGGTAGTTTTACACAATTGTTTCTATGTATGAGAAAGTATATTTTCTGAGAACCAATATCATTCTAAAATTATTCTTCATAGAAAAATATTTCATTATCATTTTGAGTCAAATGTATCATCTGGTTATCATCTTTCATACAATTAAATCCTTTAGGAGTTTCAATTTCTTCCTCATTTGGTAGAACATCAATAATTGCTTAATTTGGACTAACAAAAGGTTGAATTGGAAGATATTCATTTATTCTCTCTCTTTTTAAGAGATGAGGCTTAAAAGGCCTTCTAAATTGATTTGTATTTCTCTATCCAATATATTGAGGATTTCTTCGATTATTAACCTTAGTCTCAATTCTTGCCATTTTATTTGATAAACCCCTCATCATTTTAGTTATTTCTTCAACTTTATCTTCCTGTCTCTCATAATTCTTGTTTTTATTTGAGGATTCATCCTCATATGTATTCATATTCTTCTCAAAAACTTATTTATGTTTAATTTTTCAAGCAGCAATCATATTGTCTTATACACCTAAAGCATCATCCCGCATGATTTCTAATGTATTTGACCTTCTTTCTCTTAATATCATAGCAAAATCAAACTCAAAAGATCCATCATGAGTGACCTTTGCAGCATTCTGTGTTGGTTTTGAATCATTTGGAATCTTATTATACATATTATTGAATCTCTTGTTAAATTCTTCTATAGTTTCACCATTATTTTTCTTTAATGCAAAGAATTCAATAAGGTAATATAGATTATATCTATTTTCACCCCACTTTCTTTTAAAGGATATATGCAGAGAATTCCAAGAATCAGTAGGATTAGCAGGAAATGTTCTAAACCACTTTCATAATTCTCATTCAAGTGTTTGTACAGTCAACCTTATATAAACATCATCATCTTCAACTAAAAGATTATCAGCGAAATTTTGAAAATTATTCATGTGTTCTTGAGATGAATTATCTTTTTCCCCATCATATTTTGGTAAGAGCTTCAAATAATGTTCAGGAATATCACATAAAATTGTAGGCATAGTTAAAAGGTCATATCTTACAACAACCCATCGGTTAATGGGTGGTAGTGGGCCTCCTTTGTCTATTCCTTCCATATTTGGAGTATGTATGAATTAGGTTCTAAATTTTGGGTAAATGGAGGGCTCTAAGGTCCAAAATATTGTTGAGTATGTCTTGAAGAGCTAGATAATTGAGATGGAGATGATAAAAAAGTCTCAAAGAAAGGATTTATAGGAGTTCCATGAAGGTTTCTAGGATTTTCATGACTATCTAAAGTCTCTTCAAGTATTTCTTGATTTTCACTCGAAGAAAATATTAAGGGAGAATTTGAGACTGAAATACCTCCTCCTTGAGGTGACCTTAAGTTCCTCTAATGAATTCTTGAATCTGGTAGGCTGAGAAGCTCCTTTTTTTGTAGATTCTTTCTAGTATTCCTATTACAAGGTTCTATCTTGCTTCAGAGGAAAATCCAGGTGAATTGTCCAACCAATGATGTGTATTTCTACTTCACCATAAATAATACAAATATTTGTTTTATCTCACTCGATGAAATATTTTCTTTGAAAGCGCTACCTAATAGTGGCACCATTTCTTATGTTAGTTCCTAGAGTTTCCCTAGGTTGAAGGTAAGAAAATACCAAGAATGACATGTCTCAAAATTTTACTATATTAGAGCTAAATCTAATTGTAAATGTATATTTAATTCATTTTTTAAAATGATCAGGTTCTTTATCACTGTATATGCATAAAATTAGGAATGCAAAGACACTTTACTGAGGGAATTTAATAGATCCTAGAAGAATATAGAGGAAAATTACTATGAATGAAGTGATGAATACAAATCTTGAGAAAAAGGAAGCACCAACAGGTTAATTTCCTTAAGAAAGAAAGGTTTCGAACATACTAAGATGTAATTACTAGAATTCGTCAGTTATTTATAGATTTGAGAGGGATAACATGAGGTATAGTTATCTTCAGCAGAAAAACATTACATTAAACGAATATATATAGAACTCTTCCATGCAAAGAGCCATATGAAATAAATTAAATATAACCACACAAGAAAAATAATTTTGAATTTCTGAAATTATATTTAACATTTAATCATGAACATAACATCTATGATACTGAATCCATAAAAAATGATGTACTACATTCATGGAATTATTCTTCTCATGAATCATCAAAAATAGATGGATACAAAGTAACAAAGGTATAATAAGAAATCTACATAGAATCATTATCTTAATCTCATATTAAAAGTTTTACATGTCAAAATTATACATCGGACTCAATAATAGAAGAAGTAATACTTCTAGTTCTCAAATTTCCATCCTCTTTCTCATATATAGATATTACATTATATGGGGATTAAAGGCTCCTAAATTTAGTTTGTGAATGAATTGACTTGTAACAGAAAGTAATAGTATTTCACTATTTACTTTTTACTTCAAGATTATTACATTTACATAAACTAATATTTCGTTCTTCTTGCGGCCTCCACCTTTCTTATTTCCTCATACTGGTGATTGTTGTCCACGCATGGTTTGATGACTTGAAGGAGTGGAATGGATAGGTGGAATTCCAAATTGACTCACTCTCGACATCATCTCATTGAATGTAGGATCTCTGGCCTTTATAGATCCTCCAGGTGGAATGAATGCCAACATGGTTGTCTTCCCTATGTACTGTTGTCTTGGTGTAATTTGTCTATTCTATGAGGCGGGAGAGGATTATATTAAGATTGTTGTTCTGAAGATGATCGAGGGGAACATTGATCAATATACTATTATTGGAGTGGTAGATATAGTTTATGGTATCTCACTACCATCTTCCAATCCTTACCTATTAGTATGTTATTATCCTTGAGGTTCTTTAATGATATTTATGCTTCAGAATATATCTCATAAGTTAGTGGTACCATCTCTTTAAAAATTGTTTTCAATATAGTCCATATGTGCAAGGGAGTTCTTAGTCTTTCAGAGGATTGATTTCCACTAATGATTCCTTCCCAACTCCTCTTTAGTCTCTTCATGACCTTATTTGTGAGCTCTATGAAATTTGAGTTGTTGGAATTTCTAATGAACATAGGATTCTAGTCATATACAAATATGTCCAAATATATTTGATTAGTCATGTTCAAACCCATTCTTTCAAAATATTTGGAATTTTGGTGAAGGAACAAGAATAATAAACATGAAGGAAACCTAAACATCTCATGAGAAGGAAACTATGTTAATTGTTGCTTAAGAGTCTGGGATATGAAAGCATGACCGTTATCTCTAGGATTTTGGCCTTTTACTGGTTGTAATTGTGAGATAAATACTAACACCTATTCATCTACTTCTTCATCATTTGTGTACCCTAATATGGAACACAATATGGAAATAATATTTCTTGTCTCAGGTTTGAATAAAATAGTTTTAAATTGATACTTTGGATTTGTAGATACCATTCAATATTCCATTTGATAGTTTAGGACAATGGTTTTGTCAGTTGTTCTTAAGGTTTAATATTGCATTGATAACTCTCTTTCTTTAAAAAGGTATTATTCTTCAGGAAAGGGAAACATTCTCCTAGTTTTTTGAGCCTGAACATTACAAATGAATATGGTCTTATCAGAGGAGAAAATAGTTCTTTGGATTGGTGAATAACAGGTCAAGCACCATACTGTAAACTTGATGAAATATACTATAGGAGGGAAAATGTATCATATCAGGTTTGAATTCCATAACTTGTGAGGGCCTTTATCTACGAAAGCTCTGTAACGATATTCATCCAAGGTTTAAATTGGGTTTGGATGGGTGATTTCAGGGTCTTTAATATCCTCCTGATGGTAAAAAATGGTTGAATTTTAAGATGGGGTGGACATGATGGAATATTTAGAGGTTGGTTGAGCCATATTAGAAGTTAAAACTAACTGGTTGGGGATAAATTGACAGTTTCAGGGATTAGGGAAAAACCTCTTCATTATTTGACAGTAAAATTTTAAACATAGGTAGGTTAAAACTAGTTTACCCCGTTAGATGACATTGATGTAAAATTTTGTATAGGAAGTTGAGTTGGTTTCTGACTAGACATACTAGGTCATTGAGAGATCTGGTTCACGATATTTCCAAGTGCATGAACAACAATGACAAAAAATTGACTTTTAACATGGTTTAGATTCAAACAAACACTTGGAAGGATATTAATGGTTGGTTGGATGAGTAATTTGACCTCTGATATCGGGACTCATTAGAAGAAATTTCACTTTATAATGGGCCTTATAAAAATAATACAAATTCCATGTCATCATGTATTAGCCAATCAAAATTCTTTAAAATTAAAGAAGGGAGCACCTCTTAAACAATTTCTTAATATAAATTTGGGGATAGGTATCATAAAAAAAACTACTTTTTTTGTTCGTGTTTTCGACATATCTCCCTATGTTTATACTCAAATTTCGATCGGGACAGCTCATTGGATGTGGAATTTAATTCCGCATCCAACGAGTACCCACTCGGCATACTTTTGACGGGCCCCGCTACCCCAAAAACAAGAAATACCTGGAAAAAAAACATGATGATGATGTCATCATCACATTTTTTCAGGTATTTCTTGTTTTTGGGGTAGCGGGGCCCATCAAAATTATGTCGAGTGGGAGCTCGTTGAATGCAGAATTTAACTCCTCATCCAATGAGCTCTCTCGATCGAAATTTGAGGAAAAACACAGAGAGATATGTTGAAAATACAAACAAAAAAGTAGTTTTTCTTTTCTTCCTCCAAAATTAATAAATATTATTTTATTATTTTAACTATTATTTTATTAATTTTCCTCAGGATGCCCATTTTGAGTTGAAATTTCCTCTAATGAGTTAACTAATATGACCTAATAGGATGACATGGACTGATAATGGGGTCACTTCTTTATCCTATGAGAAAATATCCTATATTCTGGAGCCGGTAACGCATACTCTCCTGAGCGGTTTGACGAAGGCCCTTGAGCATGTACAACCAATGGAAATTGGCTAAGTTCTTTGGGACGTATTGTTTTCCATGCATGGTCAGGTCCCTCCAGCTTACTTGTACTTTACAGATTCACTATGCATCTCCGTCATTGGATCTAATCCCACATTTTAAAAGTGATCACCAACTTTATAACTTTATTTACTTATCACTTTCTCCCATGTGCTTTGTCTGTCAATCATTCATTGGATTTCTTGACCAATGAATATACTTTTCCTTTCCTTTGTTATAAATTTGTGACATATTTACCTAGTTCTATTCATCTCAACCATTCAATCAAATGAAGGTCAACAACAATCGACTCATCCCTAGGTTAGCGCCCAATTCCTAGCTTTTGGTCACTTGTTGATATTTATTTTCCTTCGGTCCCTTAGCATTGGAACCATGCAAACGATCCATGGTTCATTTTTTATTTTCATGGGATCACCGAACCCTCAAAGGATCTTAGTAATAACATTGGTTCCATGTGGAAAAATTTCTATTGTATGGGATGTTGAGAACTTGTATACATGTGCCTTATCTCTTCGGGTTGTGTAGTCATTATTTTGATAATTTCTTGCAATATTGAATTTTATCTCTTTCATTTATATACAACATGTAAACAACAGATGAAACTAAAATGTTGAAACTAGAAATGAATAATTGAATTGAAATGTTCCTATGCTAATATTTACAAAAGTCATGGAACCTAGTTTCAGTAAATGAAGAATATCTTTAGAAGCTTTCCATTGATTGGTTCTTCTATATTCTCACCTTCCAAATGAGCTAGTACAAAAGTGTTATTTACTTTGCTTTCAACAATTTGATTTAGACCAATCCTTATATTGTCAAACTTTCCATGCTTTCCTTTATCTACATTTATGGAATTCTACTTCAAAACGATGTCTCTTGGTTGGAAGTATGTTTCCAATTCTCTTCTGTTTAAGGTAATTTTTATTCTCCTCTGATGTTCTATCATCTTTTCACTGGCCATTTCTCTTTCCGGTTGAATATTGATTAACTCATATATCCTCCTAACCATGTTGTCTGGTTCTTTAGTTTCATGTTGAATAAGTTTGAGAATAGGTCAACCCAATTGGATTGGAAGAATGAATTATTTACATATACCAGTTTGAAAGGGGATGTAGCAATTTATCTTTTAACACTTATTTTGTCATCCCATAGGGAATATTTCAGGTTTACATCCCAATCCCTTTTGTTTTGTGCTAACATCTTCTTTATGATCCTCAACATACTTTTCTTAGATGACTCTACAAGTCCATTACCCTATTGATAGTATGTTCAATGAATGACCCAGCTCAGTGTTATGTTTTTGAAAAATTCAATCACTTTAATAGATTTGAATGATTTTGTATTGTAAGTGATTATCTTTCTTGGAAAACCAAATATGGCTAGTATATTTTCTTTAGGAACCTCATGATCACATATTCACTTGATATTCTAGTAGGTATTACTTAAACCTATTTATTAAAATAATATATGGAGATGAGAATCCACTTGGAATTTGTATTTATTTCACCTATAATGTATATGCCCCACTATTTAAAATGTCCTAAAGTTGTGATTGGATTCAATGGGAATGGTTTCAACTTTTGTTTTCTTCCAAATATTTGGCATTTAACACATGATATAAAAATCAGATCAGTGTCAACAAATCATTTTAGTCAATAATAACCAGATATTAGAACTTTGTATGCAGTATCTCTCCATGCATGATTACCTCCACATACTACTTTATGCATTTATGTGATGGTCAAGTCAGTTTCCTCTTCCACCACACAGTTCTGTTGGATTCCTTGAGGGTATTTCTAGTAGATCTATCCATCTAAAATACAATAGTTCATTTCATGCAATTTTAGGGACCTTTATTAGGGCTTATATATATTTTCACAACATTTTAAGTTCATCAAATAATAAACAATGCCTTTATACCATTTAGATTCCTGGAACTTTTGGTTTACCTTGATAGTATTATTTTGTACATCTTGCACACTTTTCAACTTTTTTTCTACTATTAAATTTGCAATCAAATTCAGATCCAATGATTTGCAATTTGATTTAGCTAATATTTTATTTAATCCTTGTCCATCTACCAATTTGGTAGGCTCGATTTATAAATCATACTCTTGAATTTCGGTGATCCATTTTCTTCTTCTCCCTTCACTATCAGTGTGATAGAGAATATCCTTTACTATTGTGTGTGGGACATAAGCACTGATTTTTGAATGAAACACATCAAACCTAAATTCTTTCATTGCTTTTACCATTTCATACTCTTTCATTTCCATTAGACTGCATTTTAACGTAGCAGCTCTAAGTGCCTTGCTAAAAAGGCAATAGGTTGCTCATGGCTATCGTCATTCTTCTATAAATTACAACAATAGTATGTGTAGATGCAAAGGAAAATATTAGAAAAGGATTGGAATAATATGGGATGATCAAAACTGGTGGTTCTCCAATGGATATTTTAACAGTTTCAAAATCTTATTTGTATTCTTTGGTCCATTTTACCTAATTACCTATTTTGGCATATTGGCAATGATTTTGATTTGCTATTCCAAATTAGGTATAAATATTCTCAAGAAGTTTATCCTTCCCATGAATGATTGGAATTCTTTGTTATTTCTGGAAGATTCTAAGGCCTAAATTTTTACTACCCTCTCTGGGTCTATTCTTACTCCATAATTTTACACCATGTCACCCAACAACTTCCCTTCCTGCATAGAAAAACTCTACTTCTTTGAATTCATGGAAAGACCAAATCTCCTACATTTATTAAATTTTTTCCATAACTGGGACAAATGATCATCATCATCATTTTTTGAAAACACTATCATATCATCAAGATAATCACTATGAACTTATCTGTGTCTCCTATAAAGGAAATTTCCATTACTCATTTGAAATTTGCTCTTGCAGTCATCCATCCAAATGGCATTTTATCATACATGAAAGTACCCCAGTAATGAATGCATTTTTTTTCTCTTCCCTCTTTGATCATGGAAACCTGATTGTAATCTAAGAACACATACATCATGGAAATTATGTTGATTGGCACATTTTGGGTCCAGGATAATTATCTTTTAGGAAACACTTGTTCAAGTTCCTAAAATCAAAAAATAACATGATTTCACTTCTCTTTTTCCTAACATAACCATATTTCAAACCCATTTTAAATATATTACAGGGATTATTATTTTAGCATCCAATAATTTCCTTATCTATTTTTCTATAATTTGTAGGAGGATGGGATTTGTTTTCCTGATTTTTAGATTGAATGGTTTAATTTCAGGCTTCAATGGTATCTTGTGTTCCATTATTGATGTATCCCATGTTTTTATATCTTCATGTTTCCATGCAAATGCATCAATATATTCTTTGAAAAACTTTATATATCTCTTCTTTGTATCCTTAGACGATAGCTTGGATAATTTTATGAGTTTAGTCTATTTTCCAGTGCCAATGATTACTTGTTCCACATATTCCTCTCTAGGTTCAATCCCAGGCTTGTCGGGTACATCATTTTTATCAAACAACATTTACGAAGGAACTAGACATTTAGGAATGAAATTATTTTTCAACTCTACAATCTTGTGATTTTCTATTTTGATGTTCAATTTCATTCCTAAGGGTTCTTTCTCTTTTCCCTCCTGATTGTTTATCCTTTCCTCTTCATCTTATTCTTGATCAATACATGTATTTGAAAATTAATCTCCCAATTCCAAAAATAAATGAATCTCTTGATCATCCTCAAACACTTGTTAGTGTTTTGTATTGTCATAAACTAATGGTATGTAAATCATTTCTACTTCATTCCTGATTTTGATTTGTATAGGAGGTTTAAAAGTAATGGATTCCACTTCTAAAGCATCATATTTCTGATTTTATTCTCTAGGGACAATAGTAATATTAAGTGCATGAAATTAATTATCAGTTAGATCCCAAACTACATTTTTGTAAGCACTCATTCTAGGATGTTTTGTTTGAAAAACGGATTTTATTTGTTAAACTATTAACTCATAATCTACAAAGAATGTTATCTGAGTGATTCTCATTATTCTTGTTGCTTGTAAACCCAATATCAAATCTTCATATTCAACAACATTATTTGTGGTTTCAAAATTTAATTGAAATGACAACAAAAAAATTTCTTTGTTGGGTGATATAATCACTACATCATCCACATCCTCTTGTTTAGTGGAAGATACATCAAAATACATGTCCCAAAATTTCATCTTGTATGTTTTTGGCATGCTTTGTATCATTTCCATCTATTAGAGGATACATTTATTTATCAAAATCACTCTCTCAAGACACCATGCAACACCCCAAATCCTCTTCAATGGTGTATATGGGATAATTTATAGGACTTCTCCCCTCACTCAATACATATGCATATTTGGCCTCTATGTACAGTCTCCTTGTTTCTCATGTAAATAGAGAAATAGTTGCATATTCCATGTCCATATATTTGCATTGTTACACCCATTTACTTGGAACAATTTCTTGAAAGTAGCATTCCATATCTAGGAGGGACATATGCAACTACCACATATAGCAGGATACTTTCTTATGCAAGTTGGGATAAAGTCACCATTAAATCCTTTTATCATTTCAATACAGTTTATTTTCTTTGAATCAAATATGTAAATATCATGGTAATTATTTGTGATCTATATCGATATTGGTGGCCACCCACCTATTCCACTTTCTCAAAACAATTTCCCATTGTGGCAGTTTCTTAGTTATTTTTCTATGATTTTTTGGGTCCCAAACTTCCTGGGCTATTTTGAGGTCCTAAATGACATTTTTTGGCGATTCGAGGGCCAAATGGTTGCCATCAACATGCATTTATCTCCAGTTGAAATAATAAAATATTGAATAAACCTTTCCAATTGGATATCGAGCACCCAAAACAAATATTGTATGAAACCGTTATGACCCCAAGAATTTGATTGTTCAACTAACCACCTTGAAGCTGCAAAATTTATGACGATTCATCTTCTAGGGTTATGTTTTGGACTTTTTTGGTTCTATCCCTCATGCTTAATATAAATAGTCCATTTTGGACTCATCTTGTATTCAACTTGGCATAGATGAGCAGAGCAGCCACATCTATTTTCAAAGATAGATAACACCATTCTAGTTGTTATATTTACAGTGTGTTCTTTTTTTGTCATTTGATACAATATGTGTTTATTGTATCTCTATTTTCATTGCAATATTTCGGTGTTTATGATTTTGTATATGTTCTTTGATTTTGTTCTCGCATAAATCCGGATCACTTTGAGACCTCTAATCCCAATTCATTCATGGTTATTTTAGGAATGGGATTATGGGAACCACCTGAATCTAACATACGGCTATTTATTAACATTCCATGTAACATCATTGTAATGAAGAAAGGAGGTGTGTAATAACAAGGTTCTTCTTCAACAAAATTCCCAACTTCATTCCTAGGAATTCCATCAACTATATTTATAGTATCAAATTGATTACTAGGATTGTTTAACTTTAAAAATTTCTCAATCTGTTTCATATATGTAGGATTCTTTGCAAGTTCTAATAAAGGGATTGAAATTTTTAATTTTGATAGTTCATGTTCAAAATAAAAAGGATGTAGTGACTTCTCAACATCTTTCTTTTCAAGCTCTTATCTCTTTGGTTGAGCTTTTTAATCAATCTATTTAGGAGCAAGGGATATAAAATTTTCCCCTGAGGTAGATGCAGGATCAAGATTCTTTTGAAAAGTAGGGTGATTTTCAATAGGGGTTTGTTTATTAGATTCTTTAACTATTTTGGTTTCTTTCGAGACTTTCCTAGGAATAGAATATTGACGTATTTTCCACAATTGTTTCTATGTATGAGAAAGTATCTTTTCTGAGAACCAATATCATTATGACAATATTCTTCATAGAAAAATATTTCATATTCATTTTGAGTCAAATGTATCATCTGGTTATCATCATTCATACTATTAATTCCTTCAGGAGGTTCAATTTCTTCCTCATTTGGTAGAACATCAATAATTGCTTGATTTGGACTAACAAAAGGTTGAATTGGAAGATATTCGTTTACTCTCTCTTCTTCTAAGATATGAGGGTTAAAAGGCCTTCTAAATTCATTTGAATTTCCCTGTCCAATAGCTTGAGGATTTATTTGATTAGTAACCTTAGTCTCAATTCTTGCGATTTTATTTGAGAAACCTCTCATCATTTTAGTTATTTCTTCAACTTTATCTTCCTGATTCTCATAATTCTTGTTTTTATTTGAGGATTCATCCTCATCCATATTTGTATTCTTCTCAAACTCTTATTTATGCTTACTTTTTCAATCAGCAATCATATTGTCTTATACACCTAAAGCATCATCCCGCATGATTTCTAATGTATTTAACCTTCTTTCTCTTAACATCACAGCAAAATCGGACTCAAAAGATCCAACATAAGTAACCTTTGCAACATTCTGTGTTGATTTTGAATCGTTTGGAATATTATTATACATCTTATTGAATCTCTTGTTAAATTCTTCTATAGTTTCACCATTAGTTTTCTTTAATGCAGATAATTCAGTAAGGTAATATAGATTATATCTGTTTTCACCCCACTTTCTTTTAAAGGATATATGTAGAGAATTCCAACAATCAATAGAATTAGTAGGAAATGTTCTAATCCACTTTCATAATTCTCCTTCAAGTGTTTGTACAATAAACATCATATAAACATCATCATCTTCAACTAAAAGATTATCAGTGAAAATTTGAAAATTATTCATGTGTTCTTGAGATGAATTATCTTTTTCCCCATAATATTTTGGTAAGAGCTTGAGATAATGTTCAAGAATATCACATAAAATTGTAGGTATAGTTAAAAGGTCATATCTTACAACAACCCATTGGTTAATGGGTGGTAGTGGGCCTCCTTAGCCTATTCCTTCCATATTTGGAGTATGTACAAAATTAGGTTCTAAATTTTGGGTAAATGGAGGTCTCTGAGGTCCAAAATATTGTTGAGTATGTTTTGAAGAGATAGATAATTGAGATGGAGATGATAAAAAAGGCACAAAAAAGGGATTTATAGAAGTTCCATGAAGGTTTCTAGTATTTTCATGACTATCTAAAGTCTCTTCAAATATTTCTTGATTTTGACTCGAAGAAAATATTAAGGGAGAATTTGAGACTAGAATACCTCCTCCTTGAGGTGACCTTAAGTTCCTCCAATGAATTCTTGAATCTGGTAGGTTGAGAAGATACTTTGTTTGTAAATTCTTTCTGGTATTCCTATTACAAGGTTCTAGCTTGTTTCAAAGGAAAATCCAAGTGAATTGTCCAACCAATGATGTCTACTTATACTTCGCTATAAAGAATACAAATATTTTCTTTATCTCACCCGATGAAATATTTTCTCCGAAAGTGCTACCTGACAATGGATCCATTTCTTATGTTAGTTCCTAGAGTTTCCTAGGTTGAAGGTAAGAAAATCCAAGGAATGACATGGCTCAAAATTTTACTATATTAGAGCTAAATCTAATTGTTAATATATATTTAATTCATTTTTTAAAATGATCAGGTTCTTTATCACTGTATCTGCATAAAATTAGGAATGTAAAGACACTTTACCAAGGGAATTTAATAGATCCCGGAAGAATATAGAGGAAAATTACTATGAATGAAGTGATGAATACAAATATTGAGCAAAAGGAAGCACCAACAAGTGAATTTCCTTAAGAAAGAAAGGTTTTGAACATACTGAGATGTAATTACTAGAATTCGTCAGTTATTTATAGATTTGAGAGGGATAACATGAGGTATAGTTATCTTCAGCATAAAAACAATACATTAAAACAATATATATATAACTCTTCCATGCAAAGAGCCATATGAAATGAAATAAATATAACCACATAAGAAAAAGAACTCTGAATTTCTGAAATTATGTTTAACATTTAATCATGAACATAACATCTATGGTACCAAATCCATAAAAAATGATGTACTAAACTCATGGAATTATTCTTCTCATGAATCCTCACAAATAGATGGATACATAGTAACAAAGGTATAATAAACAATCTACATATAATCATTATCTTAATCTCATATCAAAAGGTTTACATCGTCAAAAGTATACACTCGACTCAATAATAGAATAAATAATACTTCTAGTTCTCAAATTTCCATCCTCTTGCTCGTATACAGATATTACATTATATGGGGATTAAAGGCTCCTAAATTTAGTTTGTGAATGAATTGACTTGTAATAGAAAGTAATAGTATTTCACTATTTACTTTTTACGTCAAAATTATTACATTTACATAAACTAATATTATGTTCTTCTTGCGGCCTCCACCTTTCTTATTTCCTCATACTAGTGATTGTTGGCCACACATGGTTAGATGACTTGAAGGAGTGGAATGGATGGGTGGATTTCCAAATTGACTCATTCTCGAAATCATCTCATTGAATGTAGGATCTCTGGGGTTTATAGATCCTACAGGTGGCATGAATGCCAACATGGTTGTCTTCCCTGTGTATTGTTTTCTTGGTGGAATTTGTCTATGCTATGAGGCGAGAGAGGATTCTGTTGAGCTTGTTGTTGTGAATATGATATAGGGGAACATTGATCAAGATACTATTTTTGGAGTGGTAGATATAGTTTATGGTATCTCAATACCAGCTTCCAATCCTTACCTATTGGTTTGTTATTATCCTTGAGGTTCTCCAATGATATTTCTACTTCATAATGCCTCTCATAACTAAGTGGTCCCATCTTTCTAAAATAGTTTTCAATATAGTCCATATGTGCAAGGGATTTCTTAGTCTTTCAAAGGATTGATTTACACTAATGATTCCTTCTAACTCCTCTTTAGTCTCTTAATTTATTTTCCCTCTTAATTGGTTCATATATTCGTCTTTTGAGAATAATTTTGCATTTCCATCCCACAATAGAGGTATTCCTATCTTTATGATTCCGTTAAACATAGTTTTAACTGACTTAATATAATATGCTAGCACATTTGTGCTATTTTTCATTACCCTACATAGCTCCTACTTCAACATCATCTTATTTGAAATCTTTATTACCTAGGTTTTGTTGGTCAGCTGCAAGTCTTCCAACTCCTTGTTGGTTAAACTATTTAGGAAGACAATGATTTCCCTAGCATGTGTAGGTTTGTCTACAAATGTTGCATTTACATTATTTATTTTATTCATTGTTGTTTGATACACTTCCATGTGTGATGTCATCAGGTTCATGAATTCCCATCGATCATTAAATATTAGGGAAATTTTTTCCGAGATTTCCTATGTGATTCTTCTTAGAAATTCTTCTCCATGAAAATCCATCTATAGTGATGTGATTTGTCCTTTTAAATCATCAATTTATTTCTTCAATTCAGTGATCTCATCCTTTTTTTGATGACATCATGATCTAGTTCAATAATTCTATTGTTTTCCTTACTGACATCATCCTCAAGACCTTTTATTTTAGTGCAAACATCTTCTTCAATTTTAACTGGCTCAATTATGGTCTAATCTTCTTCCACGGAATCTACATCAACCACTTCAACTTATGGTGGCTGGGTGACAATTTATTGGATATTTTTCACTGAATTTGTCTACATTTGTACCTTCTCTATCACTTCTATTGTTATAGTGGATGATGGTACACTTCTATTATTTTCGTTGAATTCCATAGTTTTTTAGTTTCAAAAGATAATGCATCTTCATCTGCTTCTATTTTCTATCATGTTGTTTGATCAAGCTCACTTGAAGTCAAGTTGCTTCCTTCAGAATTTGTTCAACCTCCTCCCATATATTATTATTAGAAATTCTTTTTAAATCATCTTTAGGAGTTGGTTCACAAGTTTCATTCTTATTGTATTTCCTTTGGTTTTGATACTACTCCATAGGTGTCATAAGTATATGCTTCAGCTTTATCCAAACTTAACTGCTCTAAAAATACTTCGAGTTAATGTACAACACTTAGAGATCTTATTTGGAATGGGTCCACATCTTTTGAAATATGTAAATATTTGTGTTGTTTCACACTTCCAAAATGCAGTTCATCTGATAAGAGTGTAGTTCACCTAATAAGAGTCTTTATCTGATGTATTCCATTGCCAAAATTCTCAATGTCAAGAACTTGGATAGCTTGTAGGGTTTCCCTTAAAATCCATATATCCTTATCATTGTGCAATCCTAAAATATGAATCAAACACCAACTCTGGTATCTGGTGTGAATTGCGTCGATTTTTTGCCTTCTTTAGGAATTCTAGGCAAAACCTATCCCATGGATGACCACATATGCAATTTTCATGACCTTATTTGTGAACTCTGTAAAATTTGAATTGTTATCCTTTCTAATGAACATAGGATTCCACTCATATACATGTATGTTCAAGTCTATTTGATTAGTCATGTTGAAGCCTAGACTTTCAAAAAAATTGGAATTTTGGTTAAGGAACAAGCATAATGACATGAAGGAAACCTAAACATCTCCTAAGCAGGAAACCATGTGAATTATTGGTTAAGAGTCTATTTTATTAAAGAATGAGTGTTATATCTAGGATTCTGTCCTTCTAATGGTTGTAATTGTGAGAGAAATACTAAAATAGATTTATCTACTTATTCATCATTTATGTACTTTAATATGGACCACAATAGGGAAATAATATTTCTTGTCTCAGGTTTGAAGAAAATAGTTTTAAATGGAGGATTTTGGTTTGTAGATGCCATTCAATATTTGATATAATAGTTTACAAGTGTGGTTTTATTAGTTGTGCTTAGGGTTTGGTATTGCATGGATAACTCTCTTTCTCCAAATGGTATGAGGTATTCTTCTTCAGGAAAGGAAAACCTTCTCCTAATGTTTTGAGCCTCACCATTACAAATGACTCTAGTCCTATCACAGGAAAAAATATTTCTTTGGCTTAGAGAATAACAGGTCAAGCAATATAATATAAACTCAAGAAAATATACTACTGGAGGGAAAATAATTGTATCAGGTTTGACTGCTATAACTTGTGAGGGTCTTGATGTTTGAAAGCTCTGTAATGGGCTTCAGCCAAGGTTTGAATCATGTCTCAAAGGGTGATTTCAAGGTCTTTAATATTAGTCCAGTTGTCGAAAATTGATAAATTTTTGGCTGGGATGGACTTGGGGGAAACTTCATAGGTTTCTTGAGCCATATTAGTGGTTAAACATCATTGGTTGGAGATAAATCGACAGTTTCATGGATTAGGGAAAAACCTCTTCATTGTTTAACGATAAAACTTGAACCTAAGTATATTAAAACTGGTTCACCTAGTTAGATAACGTAGATGGAGTCTTTTGTTTGGGCATTTGAGTTGGTTTTTTATTTAATGTATTGGGTCATTTGGATCTTTGGTTCATGATATTTCCAAGTGCATGAACTACAATGACTTAGCATAACGGAAAAAATTGAGTTTTAACTGACTTTCGATTCAAAGATACACTTTGTGGGATATTAAAGGCTGGGTGGGTGAGTGATGTGACCTCTGAAATCAAGTCCAGTTCAATGACATGACCTGACAAGATGACATGGACTGAAAATGGGGTCATTTTTTTTCCTATGCAAAAATTGTCCTTGTTTCCTAGGGTGGTAACGCATACATGTACGAGAAGTTTTGAAAAGGACCTTGAGCATGCATAACCAATGGGAATTGGTCACATTCTTTAGGTAGTATTATCTTTTGCACATGGTTGAGACCATCCAACGTACTCATACTTTACATATGCACTACAAATATTCACCATTGGATCTAATCTCACTTTTTTAAATTTGATCGCCATCTTTATAACTTTAATCAGTTATTACTTTATCTCATGTGATTTATCTATCAATTGTTGATTGGATTGACTAACCGAGGAATCTACTTTTCTTTTCTTTGTTGTGACTATCTGACATATTTACCTAGAATTATTCATCTTATTCATTTGATCAAATGAATATTGGTGTCTGTTCACTCGTCCCTAGGTTAGCACTAGGTTCTCGGCTTATGGTCATTTGTTGAGCTTTAATTTCCTTGAGTCCCTTAGCATTGCCACCATCCATATAATCCACTAGTTTGATTTTGGTTTTCATGGGATTATCAAACCCTCAAACAATATTATTACTAACACTCTATTTATTGTCCCATGTTGTTTATTGATAGAAAATACAATATAAGATTTCAGTGAGCAATAATTCTAATTGGCATGAAGGGAGCACATCCAAAAATGTGAAGAAGGAAAACTCTTTGTAATTTTAATATTAAATCAATATGTTTGAATTATATGCATATTTAACTAATCTGTATTGGTTAATGTCTTTCATACAAAGAAAAAAATGAGGAATCTTTATAAGATTTGTTGCAATCTAAGTGCATAAGTACATAAAAACCTGGTGGAAAAGTTACAGATGGATGCATTAGGTGAATAAAAAAGTAATGAATATGATTTTTTTCTTGAATTTTCAGTAATACTATACTTAAGAAAATTCGTTAAGATGTTCCAAACAAATTATTTAGCATATGTTAAATGCTCTACAATGACTGGAAACAAAAGCAGGGAATGTCGTTCTAAGAAAAAAATTATGGAATATGTAAATGATCATTATTTGGTCCTTATCTCATTTGGAGTGGTGCTTGAAGTTGATGAAAGAAGGAAAAACTTTTATAAAACTATGCGGGAAATAGTGGAAAGAACGTAGAAACACACTTTCCACTTATAGTACAAAAATCAATTTGATGATTTGAAGAATTAGGTTATATCTAAACTACATGAAGAATTTCTGGAGAAATGGTCAATGATACATATAAGAATTTCAATAGAAAAAATGTACAAAAACAAAAAATGATCATTCAAAAAGTGATATTCCTAAACATGGTTTTATAGAATATGTATCTACTACTACAAAGCATTCCTTTATTAATATTAATTCAACTATATTAAATTTTCATATCAGTATAAAAATAGTTTAATGTCATTTTAAATTTTTGGGAAGATTATGAAAATCCCAAAGGATGAATGAGGTGATGTCTGAAATATGATAGTAGGAATGTCCAAAAAGTGTATAAGGAAACAATTAATAAAAGGGATATAATTGCATAGTATGAGGAGGCATCTTAACAACAATGTTCTTCAAACATGTGAAATAATTGAATTTTTCTATTATGTATGCATAATTAATTAACTTAGCAATAAGTATTAATTTATGATTGGTTTGTTTCAAAAAAATGTTTTGTTTTGTTTTGTTGAGTATGGTTGCCATTGATGTCAAAGGAGTTCATTAATGACAATGGAAATGACATGGCGTGTATGATGATGTGGCATGTGTGATGAAGTTTCAAAGTCATATGATGTTGTTCTAGTGCTATCATGAAGTAATTTTTACAATTTGAAACCATTTTATAAATCATAACTTGTTGAAATTCTTGTTGAAACTCTTGCTGAAACTGCTGAAACACTTGTTGAAACTCTGAAAATTGACTAAGTATAGGAAAATCAGAGTTCATTAATGACAAAGGAATAACAAAGGAAGTGATGACATGGAATGTGGCATGTGTGATGAGGTTTTGAATTCTTATGACAATGTTCTAGTCCTCTCATGAGGTCATTGTTACAATTTGACATCATTCTGTAAAAGTATGGGAACTTGCGGAAACTCTTGCTAAAATTATGAAAATTTGACTAAGTATTTTAAAATTAGTCTAAGTTTCCCTAATAAAATTATTTCCTTGTCTCTTAGGTTAATGAGAAAAATTTATCTATGAGTATCATGATTTATCTTGTTCACCTGTTCATCTAACCATGGTTTCAAGTTTCCTACACTGTGCTTGAATAAAAATCTACAGGTCTGCCAAAATGAGTTTTCTGGTTGTTTTGGAAAATTTACTGAAACTCCTGCTGAAACACTGAAAATTGACTATTGTTGAAACACTGAAAATTGACCAAGTATTGGAAAATTGGTCTAAGTTTCCATATTAAAATGTCGGCCATATTTCATAGGTTGGTGATAAAAATTATCTGAGAGTGTTAGGCCATAGATTTTTTATGTCTGCATATGACCATGAC
Organism: Pseudotsuga menziesii; assembly: GCA_001517045.1. NCBI lineage: Eukaryota > Viridiplantae > Streptophyta > Pinopsida > Pinales > Pinaceae > Pseudotsuga > Pseudotsuga menziesii. The sequence goes on from LPNX010302159.1 coordinate 100,846, forward strand.
ATCAGTTTATTTTTAGAGTGTTTGAGGAGAAAGATACAAGTCTTCCAAAACAAGGTTTTGGGATGTTTTGGGAAATTAGTGAAAATGAATCTAGGAAAATGCACTCCAGATATCAGGTATTGACAATACAAATAATATGAGACAATCCGATTCTATCTTGTTGATGTGTGCATCTGACCATGGTATTATTTCTCCTAAAAAGTGATTGAAAAAAAATTTATAGGTCCACCAAAACAGGGTTTCAGGATGTTTTGCACTAGTTCAGTAAAATGCATGCCTAGGTCAAATCATGATGAGTTTGAAGGTGAAACAAGGTTTGTCGTGTTCAGTTAGATGTATTACATCATCTGTTACCATTGGTTAATTGTTTTGGTGAAATAAAAAATACACCTTGGAAATGGCAGAATTGGCCAAGTATAAAATCCGCAAATATGACTAACTAACCTCAAGAAAATGCACACCATATTATATGGTTGATGAATTAATTAATCTTTAGCATATATGAATACAGATTTTTGTCATGTGCATATAACCATATCATTGATTTATCTAAACAGTATCTGAAGATGAACTGATCACTCTTCCAAGTTAGTGAAATATTATGTTTGCACTGTATAATTGCTAAACATAGGAAGTCCGAAAGGTCATTTGGAAATGCCTACCAAATTTTATCCTTGTGCAAATAAATCCTTCGATTGGCATGAATATGTTCTATGGTGATATATCCATCCACTCATGGTCTTAGTTATCCCTAGGTTGGTCACATGTGTAAAAAATGATTCCGCCAAGGTAGTAAAAAATTATGTTTGCACAGTATATGAAAAATGCCTGCATTAAATACACACACACACACACACACACACACACACACACACACACACACACACACACGCGCGCGCGCGCGCGC
>LPNX010302159.1:102210-139828 GCA_001517045.1 Pseudotsuga menziesii
TGTCTCTTGGGTGACAAACATTTGTACTTCTATTGAAAAAGGGTGTGAAATACCAGAAAACTTGCCTACAGATAGAGATGAACTAGATGAATATGAATCCACTGCAAAAGCTTTGGATACAATTTTGAAAGGATTAGTAGATTAAGTGTTTGTTAAAGTCATCCAATGCAATACAATCAAGCATGCTTGGAAAAAAATTGCTAATGAAGGGAAATCCAAATTCAAAAAATACAAACTTTAAACATATAAAGAGCATTTAGAAAGTTTAAAAATGAAAAAAGAAGAAAATATTACAGAATCTCTTCTAAGACTAGATGAAATTACCAATGATATTAAAGGTATTGGAGGAAACTTAAAGGATAAAGAAGTAGTTGAAAAAATACTAAGAACCCTACCAAATAATATATAACCCAAAATTATCTATTGTAGAAGATCAAGATGATATTGAAATTTTGACAGTGGATGGGATACATGGGATATTCACTTCCTATGAGATGATAAACAAACAAAACATACCATCAACAAAAGACGAAGAATTTAAATCCAAAAAAGATTCAAAGGAATCTGAAGCCTTATCCAAGAACCATTTCGAGAAAGTCAATGATGAAGAAGCTTTTTCATTAAGAAACTTGAAAAAGGTACCAGCAAGTAGAAAGGAAAGAAATAATTGAAGTGCTTTATCTGAGAAAAAGTTGGACTTTTTTTCCTCAAAAATTCCCTATCCTAAAAAAAGTGATGGTGATGATAATGAAACCTCTAATAAATTCAAGAAGAGCAAAGTAGGAAACAAGAAGAAGTTTAATGAGAAGAAGAAGATGATCATTTACAACATGGAAGATAGTGAAGATGAGTAAACATAAATTTTATTCATGGGAATAGAAACTCAAGCTCTAGATGATGAATCATATGTGGAAGGAGAGTTGGATGACTTAAGAATTTGGAGAGGAGGAAGTGCAGAGCCAAAGGCTCGCACATACAAACTGGAATGGTATCAAACCAATTCAATTATTGATGAAGAAATAGTTACAATATATAGATGACAAACATCATAACAAACCATATCATAGATCCAATAAAAGTGGATCTCAAACCAAACCATGCTAAATATAGAAAGTACACATCAACTCAATCCCTGTCAATCTGCCTATCATTTCTACATTATTCCAACATACCCCCTTAATGTAGAAATGGATTTTCTACAACACCTAATTTATGCCTAAGGATTTCAAAGTGAATTTTGCCAATGGGTTTTGTAAATATATCAGCGACATTATCACTTGTGTTACAATACATAAGTTTAATCTCCTTTGATTCAATCTTTTCTCTGACAAAGTGATGTTGCAGCTCAATTTGTTTTTTCCTTGCATGATCAACTGGGTTGTGTGCCAGCTTTACTGCACTTTGATTGTCACAATGTATATTTGTGGGTTCTGCTTGCTTTTCTCCAACGTCTTCAAGAATCCTCCTAATCAGAGAGAAACAAAGCATGCACAGTAGCATAGAATGAAGGTGAGCCTAACGCTCAACACAGCTTGATTATTCATAGGTAATAGTTACAGATATATAGGTTTAGCAAGCCTTCAACAGACTCCTCCGGCGGCGATTGGTTCACTTCGGGTTCACAGGAGCAGCACTTTCAATCAACGCAGGCTCCTCTAGCGATTGTGTCTAATTCAGCATCTAGGTAGGTTCCTCTACTCTTTCCAGGTAGGTTCAGCGTCTAATTCCTCCAGCAATGAATTGGCAGCATCTTCTCACACCTCATGCCTTCTCCTTGACGTCTCAGCGACCTGCTCTTCTAGGTAACACACAGCAGGTTTATAGCACAAATCTCAATCTTAATTAACAGTAGCAAGGAAGATTCCACTCTTTCTCTCACCCACCAACCAATAGCTCGACCCCTCAGGATTCTGGGCACTCCCGCTAGGGAGTTAAACCTAGATCTTCTCTGATACCAACTTAAGAATTTGGAGAGGAGGAAGTGCAGAGCCAAAGGCTCGCACATACAAACTAGAATGGTATAAAACCAATTCAATTATTGATGAAGAAATAGTTACAATATATAGATGACAAACATCATAACAAACAAGATCATAGATCCAATAAAAGTGGATCTCAAACCAAACCATGCTAAATATAGAAAGTACACATCAACTCAATCCCTGTCAATCTGCCTATCATTTCTACATTATTCCAATAGGATGTAAAGGCCAAACTCATAATTTCTCTTGATGAATTGAGAAATAGAAAAATTAAGAACAAACAATTAAGAGCACAACTATCTGAAAATGAAGAAGGGAAAAAGACAAGAGATGAAGAGTCAATCCAAGTCATTGTTGATTTGAAGATCCAACTTCAATAGGAAAATAATATTGAATAGTACCTAAAATTGCATCTCAAGAAGAGAATACAAGACTCATAAAGACTTGAAGAAGAATTACCCTACTTATATATAAGCTTGATGAAGAACCTCTTAAATCAAAGTTTGATAATAACTCGAACAATCTAGATGACATCCTAAATGGCCAAAGACCATCAAGTGACAAAACTAGATTAGGATATAACAAAAGTAGTTATGTTGTTGCACATATGAGTGCAACTGGAAATAAAGATAGCCATAAATTAGCTCCTCTCTTACATAAAAAAATATGATGTATAGAAGACCAATGACAAGTAGATATCAACAAATATTTCTTGGTCATTTCTACTGTTGTAATAATTTTCAACATAAAGACCTGAATTGCAAATCATATGGAGAGTTGCATGTCTATAAGAAGAATACACCTAGTAACAATCCAAAAGAAAGAAACCATAACTCCTTTGCAACTCTACAAAGATATGATATAGAAGGTTACAAATGCAATAACCATGCACATATAGACAGAGAATGTAAACTCATGACTACTACAGAGAAGGGTGTTGCAACAAAGTGTCAAGACAAGGAACAAAGAAAGGTCTGGAAGAAAAATAAATTTGTGGAGAAAAAGATAGAATCCATGATAGATTTATGTGTGATAGAAGAGAAAAATATATCACAAGGTGATAGTGGATGTTCAAAGCACATTACAAAAGAACCAAACAGTTTCATAATCCTAAGAAGAGATCAAAAGGGAAAAGTCGCTTTTGGAGATAATATATCCTCCAAGATAATTGGAAAAGGTACGGTTTCTATCAGAAATAACAAAATCAAAGCTTAAAAATTATTTCTAGTAGAAAATCTAAATCCAAATATCTTCAATGTGAGTCAAACATGTGATCAAGGGAACATTTGTATATTTGATTCCGTGAAATGTGAAATTGAAAAAAAAAAGATTCAGGAAAATTTGTTGGGATTGCTATAAGGAATTCAAGAAATGTGTATATCTTAGAAAATGAAGAACGATGCTACATCAGTCTACCTGATGAAAGTTGAATATGGCATAAAAGGATGGGGCACCTGAATTTTGAAAATATTATGGAAGTAAGTAAGAAGGAAGCTGTAGGATACTTGCCAAAGATCGTGAAGCCTATAAACTTAGTTTGTAAACATTGTTAACATGGGAAGAATAATAAATCCAACTTCAAAGTCAAGGAATATACAACCTCACGGAACTGATGAATGGAGGATGATCTTGGTAAGTTTGATTCCGTAACTGATGAAGGGATATTTTTAGGATATTCATCCACCAAGAAATCATATAGATGTTACAATCAAAGGCCGCACAAAATCATAGAAGACTCCTTAGACCCCTTGGACCATTTTTTGTCCTTTGATGTTTCCTTGACCATCCCTAAAAGCATGTGAAAATTAATACACATGACTTTTAACCCTATAATCGCGTATATACACGGGTTTGACCCCTAAAACTGCATACATCGGGATGTGTGCATAATCCAAATCCTTTTGGAGTTTTCCTTGACATGGATCTGACTCACTTGACTCCTGGCCTTCCATATGCCTTGAGATCGCTCAGATTCAACCTTTCATTACCCCTTTGAAAAGCTATATAAGGAACTCTTTGGTACATTGAAGGCATAAGAGAGAATTGAGAGCAAAGAAACTGTAGTCCATTGTTGCCGAAATTTGTGCTTGAGTCTACATACCTTTGTCTGTTGGAGCACTTTTGTGTTCTTCCCAAGCTTTCCTTTTTCTTGTGAGCTTGCTATCAAGAGATGGAGGATTGAGGTGGTGGAGGCCCAAGTGGGGGATTCAGTTTCTTCGATTCACAGACGTGCCGATAGAGGTTGTATACATTGTAATCTTTGATTTTATATTAATAGAAATATCTTTTCCTATCCAATAATGTATGTTTGAATGAATATTTTATCCATGGATGATTTCAAATGCTTATACATTGTTGATTATATATGCTAGAATAGATCTAACACCAATATATATAGTATGCTTGTCTTGTTTACTTGTTGTTGAGGAAGTGATTTATCAATTCAAGCTGAAGTTGGAAAGCTCAACGAGGATCTACTTCAACCATCCGGAATAAGGTACAAGGTTTGATCCTTTAGTGTTGGATATTTAATTTCTATTGCATATTGGAAAGGATTGATTTCTGGAGTCAAGCTGTCTGTTGTGGTACCCCAAGACATAGGAATTTCTCTCCGTAAAAGAATAGGTGACTTCACTGGGGAGTTCCTAGTAGTTGTCCTTTGGGGGTTTTCTATCGACATTCAATGGCTTTGAATTGCTCTTTTTCTCTTGTTTCTATGTCAGGTTTGGGGGCATGTTTTCCTGGTAGTGTCTGATTCGTGTGAATTTTGTCTCAGCTTGTCTGTTTGCCTTTATTTTTATGCACCTTTCTTCCTGTATACGAGTTTTGAACTCACAGTCACGTATATATGTGTGTTTCACTGCTATTTCCACGTACACATGTAGGTTTACTGCGAACAGTCACGTATTCCCTTAGTTTTGCAATCTAGAGGAAGTTGGAGGGTTGTGGGTGAATTTTGATGATTACTGAGTCTCCTTTGATAGTGCCAGAGTCTGTATACACCTCTATTTCTGACGAGAGACAGTTTTTTTTTAGGGTAAATTTCTTTTTTAAGAATGTTCTTGTCATTGCATTTTCAATTTTTTGTTTTGGGATTAGTACATTAGATTTCTTTTACGTTAGTACTTTGCTTGAGTGCTGCTTGGATGTTCTTGTAGACATTGGGGATTGTAGAGCCATTCTTTTGCTTTTATATCTCATTTTTATTTCAAAAAATCCAAAAATATTTGCTTATCATCATGCATTGCATATTGCATTTTACACAGTACTTGCACTAGATTTGCTTTGGAGTATTAGTCAAGATTTCATATAGGAAAGCTTGCATTTATCATTTGAAGAAAATTGTGCATTTCACGTAGTAGCATACCCTGTTTTTCATGGACACAATGCATTTGCATTGATTGTTAGGTGTGCATTTTGCTTCATGATGTGTCATAACACCATTAGTTGCACGGCCATATACCTCTTTTGAGTAATAAAGCCAATTAAAATCAATGCTTAATTAAAATGAACTACACTATTTTATTTGATAGGGTTCACTAACAAGATTAGGTTTTAGGGTCTTGGAATAGTTCATTGTGAGTAAATTATCCAAGACCACTAAACAACAACATGTATGTGTCTGTCCAGGTGAGTCTGTGAAATTACTTGGTATACCCAGTGTTTCTCAGGATCCTCCTCTCAAAAGGGAGTTAAGCACGAGGCAGTGTGAGCGGTTATTGATTGGGATGACCCCTAGTCATAACAAAGTAGCACCAGATATATTTCCAGGATTGTATTTATATTTGGGGGCTCTTTTGGGAGTTTCGGGCTTTGCTACCCTGTCCATATGGTCAATCCCACCTGCGACTATCCACCTAAGCATTGATTATATTGAAGTGACCTTAGTGGCCTTGCCTAGGATATTGAGGGGGTACTTTGTAGGGGTTGTTCTGCAGGTGTCCCAGCCAGGTTGGGGTAGGCCAACATAGTCACTTTATGCGTTGAAGCTGAGGGCCACAATAATTGGTTACGTATCTCCGCTTGTTGTGTATGGGAGTCTCAAGCCTCTCCTAGGTGATACATACCTGCTTCATTCGGGAGCTCACTTATCCTACCCTTGACTGCTTGTGTTTGGCTTTAGATTTTCTTGGTGATTGCTCTGTGTACATTAGCTTGCCTAGGGTTTGTGTAGATAGAGATTCTTTTATATTTTTTCAGTCATTGTGGATTTGGGTGTGGCTCCTTGCTGTTCTCATCGTTTAGCAAGACTTCTGCCTTCTACATCTCATCCTCCTTTAGGAGAGAGAAATATACAGTCTAGGAGGACTACTTCGCACATTGATTCACACACCATGGGAGACTATATAGAAGGTATTCCTGAACCACCTTCTCCCATTCATGTGGAAGATGGGGAGTTTACTCTTAAATATGATCCTTCACCCGATTTGACTGAGTTAGGTCCTATGATTTATGAGATAGGAACTTTTCTTGATAGACCTACTTACTCTAGAGTTGATTCCCCATTGACACATCACCGGTACGGAATGTCGGAGGATGAAGAGACTCATTTTGAACCCGCGAGCACTAGTTATGGTAGTTATGGTATGTCTGGTTTTCCCACACATGATTTGGTGTTCCATGTCGAAACTGAGTTTGAGCCTAACACTATGCCTAGGGTCACTCTCATTCCTTACCATGCAGAGAGGTTTGGGAGCACAAGTCACATTGCACCTTCCATCTCGGCGGTGGAAGCTATATCACATATTCCTCCTAGGTCTAGGGTTAGTGATCCTATTAGGATACCAGATCTGAGATGAGTGACTATAGGGGATAGCATGTACATAATTACACAGATCCCTTCGTCCTCTGTCCCCAGTTCTTCAAATATACACCCTCCACCTCATTCATGTGGTCCTTCGGGCCGGAATGTTGCTATGAGTCAAGTCCGTACTGCGGTTACTAGACCAGTTGTGTCTTAGGTACATTCACCACCCATTGTTTCAGGAGGTCATGGTCATACTTCTAGAGGTCGCATTCCTACTTCCAGGACGTATATTCCTACTTCCGGAGCGTATATTCCTACTTATGGAGTATCTCATGGGACATCTCATGCGATGACTTATGGACCCTATTATGGGACGTAGTATGGACAAGGTTCTTCACCTTATGGGGGCGGGTTATATCAACAACCTACTTACTCTCCAATTTACAACTTTGTAGCTTCAAATAGTCAAGGTACACCACACTGTGGTGCTTCCATGCCACCCTATATGGGTCAAATGGGAGGAGGGAACTATGGCCAAGGCCATGGTGGTAATCAGACCTATGTGAATCAGAACTATCAGGGAGTGGTCCATCGACCTCATAATCATAGGCTCCCTTTCCTCGCAACACTGAATCTTCCTGACTTGTCAAGATTGATGAATGATCCTATAGCTCATGACCTAGCTTGGCCAGTTGTCCCTACTAAGCTTCCCTCGAACATACCTAAGTTTGAGGGCAAACCGAGAGGGGATCCGAGCGAACATGTTACTACCTTTCACCTATGGTGCTCTTTGAATTCCTTACACTAGGACTCCATCCGTTTAAGGCTGTTTCAATGCACCCTTACAGTGCCTGCCATGAAATCGTATATAGAGCTACCTAGGGGGGCATTCGCTTTGTTCGATGACCTAGCAATGACTTTTCTTAACCACTTTCAGCTACCAGTGCGTTATGATGTTGGTATTGAACTCTTGTTGACATTTCGGTAGGATAAAGCCACACATATCTCAGATCATATCCAAGAGTGGCATAGATGGAAGAGGTTAATTAAAGCCTTTATACCGACAAAATTCCTCCTCGAATGGTTCCTTAAGTCGTTATTGCCTTATAGAGTGAAGGATGTTTCTACATCTAGAGTGCAAAATGAGGAACAAGCCATTTTTAGGGCACAGGAACTGGATTTGATTTATGCTCAATCCGGTTTGTTATATGAGATCATTCCCAATGCTCCGTGTTCTAGTTTCAACCCCAAAGTTAAACCTGTACCACATTCCAATGGCATTGTGGGTTATGCAAGTGCTAAACCTACAGATTTGGTTGCAAAACAAGTTATTCAATTGGAAATCAACCAATCTGCTTCGAGATAAGCCACGGCTTTGTCTCAACTTACCCAAATAGCGAGTGTGCTTTTAGTACAATCATCGGACCAGAAGGGTAACCAGCAACCTGGACATAGTAAAAACAAGGGTAAGAATAATCATAAGGGTGGGAATAGGAATGATAATGCTAATAATAATGACAAGAATGCTCGTAATGTTGGGGGGGACAAGCAAGCTAAACGTCAGGTTAAATTTCCTTGCAAGTTGTGTAAGGATGATCACCTCACTTACTTATGCCCTTGTATCGATGAAGCCTCGAGATTCTTGGCATAGGGCCCAACTGTGCTGAATAACCCTTTATCTCACAATCAAAATATGAACTCAAGGACCCATGATCATTCTGGTGGTGGTCAAGATCCGCCGGAGGGTAGTGGTCGTGGTTGCATTAACATGGTACGTGCTGTGAAAGTTGTGACCCGTGTGAAATACTATGGTTCGTCACAACCCTACCCAGGAAAGGAGCCTGATCCACCAGGGACTCCTTTGTGTATTGAGAAACCTGTGGATAAAATTGAAGCTACACCTCCCATTCCTAAGGGAGTCCTTAAGCATTCGGGGTGCAATCCTAATGCCCGAGCTGCCCAAAACTATTCAGTTGTTGAGGATTTGGGCCACACTCCTTGTGCAATGTCTGCACTGGAAGTGCTTCAGAGTTGTCCTTCGCAAACAAAGGCTTTTCTTTCTGCCCTTGGTGTGAATGATGATAATTCTTCCCCCATGATTAAATTTGAAACTGCAGGACTTCAGCCTCGCTTGCCTTACTATGTGTCTCTTTTGATTCACGTAGAATGTCTTAACATGACCATCAAGCACAATGTGATTGACGAAGGCACTGCTACTTCTGTGATGTATTTATCATGTTCAAAGGGTTTAGGTTCCCTTGAGCTATCTAAATTAGCGACCATGTTAATTGCATTCGATGGGAGATCATTTAGTCCGCACAGGATCCTTCCTTCCCTTAAGGTCCATTTGGGAGGGAAGACCATTGCAATAGAGGTCGAGGTGGTTGACACACCCCTTGACTACAATCTCTTATTGGGCAGGAACTGGATATATAGTATGCAAGCCGTACCTTCTTCCCTATTTCATGTTGTATGCTTTCCATTTAATGGGAAGATAGTCACAATTGATCAAACGTCATTCAAGAATTCGTCAGTTACCGCATCTTCGAGAGCTTCGATCCCGATCGTTGAGCACTCTTAGCCAAAAACTGGGAATGTAGGTGTAGGCATGTATCCATCCCTCATGGGAAGTTTTAGTTGTTTTGCACCGATCCTTATGATAGGGTCTAGTTCTGGTGAGGCTTCGACATCTATGAGATCAGTGTCTTTTCGCACAAGTCATATGGAAGATCCTTGGATTCTTCCTACACCGAGTACTCCGAGTGAGCCCATTGTGATGGACATGTCATTGCCTGTAACTATGGTAGCTTATCAAGCTAATCTTGAGAGTGTTGCAGAGCCTAGTCCTTCCTCTTCGCGAATGGAGGAGGAGGACCCTTATGTGCTTCTTGCATGGGCAGTATAGTCTTCTCATGCGCATGACTACCTTGATAGTGTTTTCCCTTTAGACGAAGTGATTATTGAGGCCATGTCGAGAGTTGAGCCACCATGGGAACTCCATCATAGATCTTACTTTCTTCCTGAGCTTGACCGCTTGGAGCGTGAGGACTTTAGGGAGGTTCTTAGTGAGAGAGTTGGTAGTCCTATGGTTCCATTAAGCTCTCCTGGTCTGATGGCTGATGGAAACATGGAAAATATATCTCCAATGATTCTTATCAATATCTCTCATGATCCTGGCAGGATAGAGAATGTCTATATACGAGCAGAATGTTCCCATGCTGAGATTCAAGAACACACTGTGCTATTTAAATAATTTTGTGATATCTTTGCTTGGCCTTATGATGAAATGCCAGGTATTGACCCTCATATTGTAGAACATGAGATTAAGACTTATCCCAACACTAAGCCTGTTCAACAATGCTTGCGAGTGGTGAATCCTAGGAAAGCACCCGCGATTAAGGCAGAGATAGAGAAATTGTTGAAATCCGGTTTTATCTATCCCATTCCCTTGATTGAGTGGGTTTCAAACCCCATTCCGGTGGATAAGAAGCAGGGAGCGATCCGCATATCTACCGATTTCCATGATTTGAATCGTGCCTGTCCTAAGGACAATTTCCCCACACCATTTATTGATCAGATTTTGGATGAGTGTGCGGGTAGCAAGATTGTTTCCTTCATGGACGGCTTTTCCGGATATAATCAGATACAAATTAAACCTGAGGACCAACATAAAACTACGTTTATTTGTCGTTGGGGAACTTTTGCATATCAAAAAATGCCTTTTGGCCTTAAGAATGCTGGAGCTACTTTTTCAGCGGGCCATGATCTTGATCTTCCATGATCTCAAATCGATTATCGAATTACTTTTGGATGACCTTGTTGCTCATTCTAGTATGAGAATGTGTCATTTCTATCATTTGAGATTGGTATTCGAAAGATGCTGCCATTATTTAATCAGGTTAAATCCTCACAAGTGCATCTTTTGTGTGAAGCTAGGTCGCTTGTTAGGATTCATTCTTTCTAAAGAGGGTATAAGAGTTGACCCTTTGAAGGTTGAGGAAATACTTCAATTGTCTCCCCCGAAAAATATTCGTCATCTTTAATTTTTGCAAGGCATGGAAAACTTCTTACGAAGATTCATTGTCAATTTTTCCAATTTGACTAGAGGCTTCATGCGTCTTTTGAAGAAGGACACCACCTTTTGTTGGGATGAGCGAGACCAAGAGTCCTTTGATGCACTCAAACAAGCCCTAGCATCGACCCCGGTGATTAGTCCCCCAGACTATAGCTGTGATTTTATACTTTATGTGGCCACGTCCATGGATATGATTGGTATGGTTTTGGTTCAAGAGGATGAGGAGCTCCAAGAGCATGTCATATACTATCTGAGCCAGAATCTTACTGACACAGAGATCCATTATTCTCATGTTGAGAAGCTTGCTTTAGCTATCATACATGTGGTTCAACGGTTGAGATATTATATTCTCCTTCGCTAGACCTTGGTTGTAGCCCATGTCAATCCATTTCAATTCATCCTCACTCAAAGGATGATTGGGGGAAAATATAATAAATGGATTGTCATCCTACAAGAATTTGAGCTCGAGTTTGTTTCGGCAAAATTGAAGAAATCGTTAATTTTTGTAGAGCTTATATTGGATTTCCCAGGCGAGGCCAAGGAGTTGGTTTGTGAAGATACGTTTTTCGATGAACACATATTCTTAATCTCAACTTTAGAACCATGGTATGGGGATATCATTATATATTTACAAACATTGAAGGTCCCTACTCACCTCTCACGGGATGAACGATGACAATTACATCACGTGTCTAATAATTACCTCATAGTGGATAACACTTTATACCGTTGTCGGGTAGATTCCATTTTACGACATTGTTTAACTCATGAGGAGGCTAAGGTAGTACTGAATGATTTCCGCAGAGGGGCGTCTGGTGGTCATTTATTTGGGCTTTCTATAGCCCAAAAAATATTAAGAGCGGGTTATTTCTGGTCGTCGATCTTTAAGGATTGTATAGATGTGGTCAAAAGGTTCCACCCTTGCTAGGTGTTTGCACGTAATATGCGCTCGAAACCTGCCTCATTACATCCCATCATCATCGCCGGTCCCTTCACTAAGTGGGGGCTTGATTTTATGGATTGCAACCCAGCTTCGGCTGGGGGGGCATCATCATATCATAGTGGCTATTAATTACTTCAGGAAATGGGTCGATGCTATTCCTACAGTTAAATCCGATGGTGAGACAGCCGTGCACTTCGTATTCAACCAGATTATTACTTGAGTCAAGATCCTAAAAGAGCTTGTCACTGACCATGGCTCGCACTTTCAGAATTGTATGATGGAAGATTTGGCATCAAAGTTAGGGTACAAGCAAGAGCATTCCTCCTCTTACTACCCTCAAGAGAATGGACAGGTAGAAGCAGTGAATAAATCACTCAAATCCATTATCCAACGAACCATCGCACAAAGCAAGAATAATTGGCACATTATGTTATATCTTGCTTTGTGGGCGTATAGAACCACTGTTAAGACTGCCATATGTTTTTCTCCATATCAACTTGTACATGGAGTGGAGTCGGTATTGCCAGTTGAATGCAAGATTCCTTCTTTGAAGCTATCTGTAGAGCTCTTACCGGACACTTCCCCATTGGAGGAGCGTTTGGTCCACCTTGAGAAACTTGATGAGCAGCGTCGAGATGCCTTGGTGGCTCTAGAAGTAAATCAACATCGTGTAAAGGTCAAGTACTATAAGTCTATCCATCCAAGGAGGTTTAGTGAGGGAGACTTGCTCCTTTTGTGGGATCAACTGAAAGAACCCTTAGGGGAAGGAAAGTTTAACCCCATGTGGCATGGTCCTTACGTCGTCAAACATGTGTTAGAGAAGGATGCTTATGAGTTAGTGGATTACAAGGGAACGACCTTGGTGGAGCCTAGAAATGGGCTCTATCTCAAAAAAAACTATGCATATTTTTTAGCCAAGGCTGGTTATTGTATATTATTGTACAGTTTTGCATAGGTAGGTATTTTTCTTATAGTGATAGGGTTTGTGATTAGTTTTCATTTCTTTTGGTAGATGTCAATGGAATCTTCCACCTACATAGGATTTGCGGATGGTGCGAGCCGTCACACTCAACACTTAGCCTATGCTTCTTGGGTGATTTATACTCCTATGGGTCAGGTACTGTCTTCAGGAGGCATATGTTTATGGCCATCTTCAAACATCGTTGCTGAATATAGTGCCGTTATTGAGCTTCTACGGGATGCCATTTCACATGGCGTTCTATCTATTGAGGTATGTCTTGATTCGGAGTTAGTAGTGTCACAGCTTAATGGTTTGTACCATGTTAGAGATCCGATGTTATTAAGAAGAGTGTTACGTGTGAGATTATTAGAACGACAATTTGACAATATAACATACATACATATTCCAAGAATTAATAATCAAGTTGCTGACTCATATGCTAACTGTGTTAGATTTGCATTTGTTTCATACACAATAAATTCATCACAAACACAAATTTTTACACATGTAAATAAATAAACCGATCATCATAAATTTTTTATAAACATCCAAAATGTGGTAATACATAGTGTCATGATACAAAAATGGGGCTCTCGAGCCACCAAAATATAATACACGGTAATACAAAATGTATCACTCCTAGGTGTCTAAGCCTATGGAGGAGGAGGAGGGGGGTTGTGATCATGGAATGTCACTACAGCTGAAGCTAGCCATCGGAATAATCGCACCCATGCTCGTGGTACACCCACCACCTGGCACTACATAGCCTCAGGCAAGTCCTCAACTTGCGCCATGGGAACTCTGTGTGTCAGCCTCACAAAGTTGGTATGAATGATCTGGAGCATCCATTCTGCATCCACACCCGTGATATCATCTCCTCTTCCCCTCCGTCTATGACGAGGGAAGCCTTCAGGCCGCCGTGGTCCCACATGTGCATGCATATGGTAGATGTCACTATGTATTGCCACCCAAAAACATGTCTTTTGATCAAAAAACACAAAAAAATTAAATAACTCAAAAATTTAAAGAGGGGGTCGAGATTCGTTACCTATGTCACCGTATGCTGATCCTGGTGGTAGCAGCATGTTCGGGTCCCCCCAGAAATCTATCCCCGCATAGGGGTAGTCATCGATGGAAACTATCTGTCATCGCCACCATAGAAAGAACTCAGCTGGATAGGGGTTGGACACCCTACCTCCACCCAGTCTATGCATCGCATCTACCCAACACCGTTGGGCCGGATCTTGAACCCCGTGTAGAGGAACGTCAACTCTAGGGTTCAATCCTGGAACATGCTCAAAGAAAATCATGCTCAGTATGCTGCTGAAACTAAAGTTTCACACTCTACCCATCTTACACTCATTGAGCTGATGTTTCATGTTGCTCAGTAGTGTAGTGCTCTAGTCATATACCGTGGGTCTCATGCACTCCACTGCATAGAACATTAGAGGTCGCGAGGCCTGGTGGAGTGAAGCCAATCCTTCTATCCTACTCAGTGTTAGTAGGATGGCCTTTAGACCCAGCACCTGTATAGAGTTGGTTGGGATCTGACTCCCCACCTTCTCCATGTCTGGATAGCAGTACACCACAATGTACTCATATATATTCAGGCCACCTCTGGGCCCACAAGAATGTAGGTTCACTACTTCTCCCCATCGGAAAAGTCCAGTAATAAAGTATATGTCCTCCACCTATATGGTGAGGGACATCCCATCTATTTGGAATGAATCTGAGTCTGGATCCTAGTAATCCACCAGCATCTGCAATAGTCCTCGTTTGGCCCTTAAGCCACCAAGACACCAAAATTTGTAGATCCCACATGTACGTAGCACTTGTTGAGCCATTAGATTGGCCCTTACTGCCTCCTTTACATCACCATGTTCACGTTCTCTCCATTCTAGGACCATCCTGCAAAAAAATTACAAGTTTGCCCATTAGAATACTTAAAAAACCTCATCCGCGGCTGCATACGCGACTGTTTGCCAAACAACCACATATGTACACAACTGTGAGGGAATTTTCTGCGTATAATAAGCCCTATAGATAGAAAAACCCTCGATTTATGCATGGGCCGCAGCACTTGTTTTGGATTGGCTTAGAAATCTCAAATCACCATGGAATTTGATAAAAATTGCATCAAAATGGAAGAGAAGAGCATGGGTAAGTACTGGAAGAAACAGTAGTGGATTCCACTGGCTGGATCTCCTGGAATTCACTATTGAAAATCTGAGCTCAAATGGGTAAAAATTTCAAATGTTTTATAATGTTTTGAATTTTTTACTATTTATAGAAATTTTTCAAATTTTTGAAATTTTTTACCCCCTTTCCTATAGTTTGGACTATTTCTAATCATTTTGGACCATTTTTGACCTAATTTATGATGTAGGAGACCTTTTTGAGTGTTGTTTCAGCCGTTGGATTGACCCGTTCATGCCGATCTCAGGTATCATGTCTAAACTGGTATATAGGTTAGGTTTCATCACCGTTTGCATTTTGCATGACCTTATGACTGTTTCATTATAGCCTTAGGTACAAACCCACTCTATTATGTCATGGAACCTTCTTGCTATTTTAGAAGTGGCATGATATGAGTGGTAGAGCTTGACCTTACATGGGTACCCTAGTTAGCGCCTTATTTGCAATTGGTGCCCATGCTGACGTTTGTCCCTTAGGGTGTGGGAGTCTGTTGTATAGTATTTCCATGACATTTCACAAGAGCCTCATACTCCTCTTGTTCTTTTGCTGGCCTATTTCCCTCAGGACTCCCTTATGTCTAGTTGTAACTGCATTATCATGAGCTTTGACTGCCTTATTGGGCTTTATGCCGGCTTCCCTGACATTGAGTTTCAGCCATATATCCCGAGCTTGTCTCATGTCTAGCCATGCAGAGCCATTTTATATATCCTTTGCAGCTTGATTCCCTTTTTACTAGGAGGGGATTTCCCCCCGAGTGTCTCTATCCTACACATGTATCCTTGCATTGAGCATAGGTATATTCCACTGCTTGGAACTAGTTTGTTTGCCCCTATGACACTTGTCTCCTCCTAGTCTGTAACTATAAAGTAGTTTTATTCTTTTTCAAGCTTTTTAAATATTTGAAAAAGTCCAAAAAAATAAAAAAACCAAAAATTCGGACAAGGAAAGATGTTATCTTTGGAAGCTGTCGATTCATGTCACCTTTGAACAGAGCACTGTATATCACATCTGTTGGTTGGGTTTATAGTTTGACTTTAGGAGCTGTACTCATTTATCTGAGTGTATCTCCACTGACTGGTTAAGCTTCCAGTCCCCATGGAGCCTCTGTCGATGCCTCCTATGTCACAGAGATGTCCCAGTTTTGTATATCGAGTCTATGCTTCCTTTATTTAGTCACCATCCACCATTATGCTCTTGTTCGAAGGAAGTTGAAACCTGAGTCAGCCATTCCTCAGTTATCTTGACTTTGCATGTCGGCCATTGCCGGTACAGTTACTGGTTCGTGCACCTTATGATCAAGTCCTTCCACATTATACAACTTTGCTGAGTACCTCATGTTGGATTATGGGGGATGCCTTGATGCCCTCCTTCCAATGGATTTCATCCCATCGACTTCAGATCATTTATTCTGGGATTGGAATCTAGAGTCATTTTTTAGTGCCTTGAGACTTGTAGTCATCAGTGACAGGTTCTTTCGCCATCGACAGTCTTTGGGAATACATCAATGTCCCCTAATTGATGGATCCTTTCAAGTGTTTGACCTCAACACATTTATTCACACTTGTTAGTTTGCACTCTAGTACCTTGATTCCCATTTTCATTATCGATGGGTGATCTCGCGTCTGTTAATGGTATACATCAATGACTGGTAATCAGACGATGGACTACTATATTCGACCTCAACACCTCTATTCACATAGTAGGACATGTACTCATAGCGGTTTGTGTAGAAGACCTTCCAAATTGGTGGCATCTCTTATATGCTACCTCCTTAATCGTGCCAGTGTTCATGAGATTTCAGCTCTTGTGACTTGATTCCAGTATATGTCAGACATTTCCATCTATTATGTAGATCTTGATCCATTATATATCTTCAGCCATTATGGAGATCATGATCCTTTGTATATCTTCATCATGGAGATTATGATCTATGTATATTGTATGTGGTGATGGCCACTTATGTGATATCTTGTATCATGCCTATTCATGGCCATTGTACTCTTATGTATCCAGGACTACTATATGTATTTGCAGTATGTGCAGAGTTGTATCATTGTACTATGCTAATTGGGTGGCTGGTCTTCCATTTGGGATCCTTCATCACTCCACTTCTGGGATGGACTTATAATGTATTTCGGCCATCATATGACCCCTCTGACCTCACACATTAGGGGGCATCTGTTATAGCTGATTTTACCACTCCAGGTGAATCACACTTGTATGGCCTTCACCTGTCCCTCTGAAGACTCGTTAGACCCCTTGGACCATTTTTTGTCCTTTGATGTTTCCTTGACCATCCCTAAAAGCATGTGAAAATTAATACACATGACTTTTAACCCTATAATCGCGTATATACGCGGGTTTGACCCCTAAAACTGCATACATTGGGATGTTTGCATAATCCAAATCCTTTTGGAGTTTTCCTTGACATGGATCCGACTCACTTGACTCCTGGCCTTCCATATGCCTTGAGATCGCTCGGATTCAACCTTTCATTACGCCTTTGAAAAGCTATATAAGGAACTCTTTGGTACATTGAAGGCATAAGAGAGAATTGAGAGCAAAGAAACTATAGTCCATTGTTGCCGAAATTTGTGCTTGAGTCTGCATACCTTTGTCTGTTGGAGCACTTTTGTGTTCTTCCCAAGCTTTCCTTTTGCTTGTGAGATTTCTATCAAGAGATGGAGGATTGAGGTGGTGGAGGCCCAAGTGGGGGATTCATTTTCTCCAATTCGCAGATGTGCTGACAAAGGTTATATCCATTGTAATATCTGATTTTATGTTAATAAAAATATCTTTTCCTGTCCAATAATGTATGTTTGAATGAATATTTTATCCATGGATGATTTCAAATGCTTATACATTATTGATTATATATTCTAGAATATATCTAACACCAATATATATAGTATGCTTGTCTTGTTTACTTGTTGTTGAGGAAGTGATTTATCAATTCAAGCTGAAGTTGGAAAGCTCAATGGGGATCTACTTTAACTGTCTGAAATAAGGTACAAGGTCTGATCCTTTAGTGTTATATATTTAATTTCTATTGCATATTGGAAATGATTTATTTCTAGAGTCAAGTTGTCTGCTGTGGTACCCCAAGCCATAGGAATTTCTCTAAATCCAACAAATATGATTGTTGGATCAAGGGTATGAATGAAGAGTTGCATCAAATTGAGAAGAAACAAACTTGGGAACTTGTCCCAAGACCTAAAGGAAATAATATTGTAGGGACACAATGGGTCTTCAAAAATAAGTTCAATGAATATTGTCAAGTGATAAGAAACAAAGAAAGACTTGTGTGTAAAGGATATGCTCAAGTGGAAGGTTTTGACTTTGAAGAAAACTTACCCTGTAGAAAGACTTGAATAAATAAGAATATTTTTGGCATATTCATATTATATAAACTTCAAAGTATATCAAATGGATTTCAAGTCTACATTTTTGAATGGGAAGCTAGAAGAGGAATTCTATATTGAACAACCTCAAGGTTTCCTCTTATCAGAAAATGATGAATGTGTTTGCAAATTGAAGAAAAAAAGGAACTCTATGGTCTTAAACAAGCCCCAAGGGCATGGTTTTAAAGACTATATATATTCTTGAAGAACCAAGTATATAAAAGAGGGGTCACTGATAAAAATATCTACATAAAATTTGAAGATAAGAATATGATCATTGTTATTATTTATGTAGAGGATATTATATTTGGAAGCGATCTACAAATGCTAAGTGAAATTTTTTCTTTTGAAATGAAGGAGGAGTTTGAAATGTCAATGTTTGGTGAATTAACATTCTTCTTGGGATTACAAGTTTCTGAATCAGACAGAGGGATCTTCATCACTCAAACCAAGCACATTAAACACATGCTTAAGAATAATTTGGAAGATTCTAACACTGTTAGTACACCTATGGTTACTAGTTGTAAGTTAAGTAAGGATGATGATTCATTGGAAATAGATCATACCATGTATAGATCTATTATAGGAATCCTACTATATGTGACAGCTACAAGACTGGATGTGATGCAAACTATGGGATTTGTTTCTAGATTCCAATCATCTCCCAAAGAAACACATGTGACAGCAATGAAAATAATTTTCATATATTTGAAAGCTATTATAGAGTATGGTTTATGGTACTCGATAGGTTAGGACTTCACTTTAAAATAATTCACTGATGTAGATTGGGAAAGAAGTGTTGATGACTGAAAGAGTACTAATGGAGCAACATTCTACTTGGGAGACTATTTGGTATCATTGATAAGAAAGAAACAATCCTCCATTGCACTATCTATAGTATAATCTAAATACATTTTTGTTGAATAATGTTACACTCAATTCATTTGGATGAAACAAACATTGGAGGACTTACTTGTAAAGTATGAGCATCCAATAGTGATAAATTGTGACAATAATAGTGCCATAAACATATCAAAAAAACATGTTATGCACTCCAAGACAAATCACATCCCTATAAAATATCACTTTTTGAGGGATCAAGAATTGGTGAAAATCGAATATGTTGATACAAGGGAACAAATAATTGATATCCTCACTAAGACACTACCCAAAGAAACATTTGATAATTTTAGACAAAAGTTGGGAGTAATCTCCCTAGAATCAATAAAAAGAGAAAAAAGGAATTATGTCAGGTACAAACATGTTGACAGGAAAAGATATCGTCATTAATGTCGAAGGGGAGAGAAAATTGAAAATTTGTTTCCATCAATTCCAAAGGTGGAGAATGTTGAGTATGGTTGCCATTGATGTCAAAGGAGTTCATTAATGAAAAAGGAAATGACTTGGAATTTATGGTAATGTGGCATGTTTGATGAGGTTTCAAAGTCATATGATTATGTTGCATTCTCTCATGAAGTCATTTTTACAATTTGACACCATTCTGTAAAAGTATGGCAACTTGCTGAAACTCTTGCTAAACTACGGGAAAATCTTTTTGAAACTATGAAAATTAACTAAGTATAGGAAAATCGGTGTTCATTAATGACAAAGGAATAACAAAGGAAGTAGTGAAATTGAATGTATCATGTGTGATGAGATTGCAAAGTCATATGATGTTGTTCTAGTCCTCTCATGAAATAATTATTACAATTGACAACATTCTTTAAAAGTGTGGAAAATTTCTCAAACTCTTGTTGAAACTGTGAAAATTTTACTAAGTATTGGAAAATAAATATAAGTTTCCCTAAGAAAATGCCTGACATATCTCTTAGGTTAATGAGAAAAAATTATCTATGAGTTCCAGGCTTTATCTGGTTGACTCGTTCACTAGACCATGGTTTCATGTTTCCTAAAAAGTGATTGAAGAAAAAGTTACAGGTGTGTCAAATTGAGTTTTCAGTCTGTTTTGGAAAACTTGTTGAAACTCCTACTGAATCACTGAAAATTGACTATTGTTGAAACTCCTACTAAAACACTAAAAATAGACTAAGTATTGGAAAATCGGTCTAAGGTTCCCTAGTAAAACGTTTGCCATATTTCATAGGTTGACGATAACAATTATCTGAGAGTGTTAGGCCATAACTTGTTTATGTGTGCATATGACCATTATATCATTTTTATTTAACAGTGTTTGAGGAGAAAGATACAGGTCTTCTAAAACAAGGTTTCAGGATGTTTTTGGGAAATTAGTGAAAATGGCTCTAGGAAAATGCACGTCGGGTCTCAGGTATTGATGATAAAAATAATATGGGACCGAACAAATGTATCTTGTTGATGTGTGCATCTGACCATGTTCTCATTTCTTCTAAAAAGTGCTTGACAACAAAAGTATAGGTCCACCAAAACAAGGTTTTGGGATGTTTTGCACCAATTCAGTAAAATGCATGCCTAGGTCATACGATGATGAATATGAAAGTGAAACAAGATTTTTTGTGTTCAGTTAGATGCCTTACATCACCTGCTACCATTGGTTCAATGTTTTGGTGAAATAAAAAATTCACCTTGGACATGGCGGAATTGGCTATAATATAAAATATGTTGGTAAATCTGACTAAGTAGCCTCAGGGAAATGCACACCATATTCTATAGTTGATGAATTAATTAATTTTGAGGATATAGTCATCTATAGTTTTGTCTCATATATCCATATGATTGATTTTTCCAAACATTTTCTGAAGATGAATTTATCAATCTTCCAAGTCACTGAAAAATTATGGTTGCACTGTATAAGTGTTAAACACGAGAAGTTTGAAAGGTCATTTCAAAATGCACACCAAAAACTATCCTTGTGCAAATAAATTGATCCAATGGCATGAATATGTTCTTTGATGATCGGTCCATCCACTCACGGTCTTAGTTCTCCCTTTGGTGGTCACATGTGTAAAAAATGATTCTACTAGATTAGTGAGAATTTATGTTTGCATAGTATATGAAAAATGTCCGCAGTAAAAAAATATATATGTTTGCATAGTCTGTGAAAGGTAATGAATGTAGTTATTGTTAAATAATGATTTCTGTATATATAGTGGAATATGTTGATAATAGTAGGTGAATATTCTACCTGAAAGACGCTCAGAAATAATGACTGTAATTTTAATTAAAGTGCATGTTTGTAAATAGCATTAAAATAATGAAGCATTATGTAATAAACATAATTAAAATGTTGAAGCACTATGTGACATCCAGACATATGATAAACATATTTAATTATCACAAATAGAGAGTGTTGTATGACAAACTGAAATATAATAAACAAAGATATGATATCAAAGTTTATTTTTTAATAAGCTATAGGATGAATCTACAAGAATAGTTAAAAATGAAGAATATTAACCACCAGAAAAATAAACTAATTAAACATAGAAGTAATATTTTGTGAAAGGATGGGTTTGCTAAAGGAAACAATAGTGAAAAGGTGTGTTTGGTGAAAAGGCATGATAAACATAATTGAAAGGATGTGATTATTAAAAAGTTATGATGTTGTAAAGACATGAAATGAGTATTTAACCAGAAGTTCGAATTGGAAGAATGATGTCTCTATGGTCCATATCAATGTAATAACAAGATAAGACATATACCAATGAAGAATCAATAACATAATTGAAGAAAAAGATCAAATCAGGGTGGCAGGGTGGTGCTAGGGAAGGATGCAATCCTGCAGGGAGGTTGTAGCCTCCTTCCAGTAGTGATTGGAGAATAGGGGTGTTGTAGAATCCTTATATGTTGGTGCATATAGAGAAATCCAGGTTGTTGGTGCATCCTTGTCTATTGTAGCAGGAAGAAAATAGGGTGTTGGTACATCCTTTCTGTAGTAGCAGAAAACAATTTTGTAAAAATTATCTTACTAATGAGTTTTATTTTGTGGTTTGATATTTGAGGTTTCTAGGATAAAATTATGTTTCCTAGCTTTTTTTATTCAGTGTTTATCTTGTACTAATTGTTTTAATAAAGTGAGAAAAGGGAAATAATAATTCACCCCCCACCCCCATCTCAGTATTGATGGATAAACCAACAGGAGTGGTGTTGAAAGCTAATGAAAGAGGGACAAGCTTTTATAAAACTATGAGGGATATAGTGTAAATAACATATAGACACACTTTCCACTTATAGTACAAAAATCAATTTGATGATTCAAAGAATTAGGTTATCTCCAAACTATATGAGGAGTTTCTAGAGAAATGGTCATTGAGACATATAAGACTTTCAATAAAAAAAATGTAGAACAATAAAGAATAATTATTCAAAAATTAATATTCCTAAACATGTTTTTATAGAATATGTATCTACCACTACAAAAGATTCCTTTATTAATATTAATTTAGCTATATTTAATTTTCATATCAGTATAAAAATAGTTTTAATGTCATTTTAAATTTTTGGGAAGATTATGAAAATCCCAAAGGATGAATGAGGTGATGTCCGAAATATGCCAGTATGAATGTCCAAAAATTGTATAAGGAAACGGTAAATAGAATGCATATAATTGCATAGTAGGAGGAGCCATCTCAAAAACAATGTTCTTCAAACCTGTGAAATCATTGAATTTTTCTATTATGTATGGATAATTAATTAATTCAGCAATAAATATTAATTTCTAATTGTTTTGTTTCAAAAAAAAATAAATGAAACCCATTTAGCACAAAATATATGACAACAAGGAAAAAAAAGGTCAATACCAATGTTCGTGATTTGTAGTTGTGATATCCTTATAATAACTAAATATTTCATATCCGTTATGATCTTTAGTTTTTTTGATATAATTGTTCATCCTCGTTGTTAACATAAAACAAGAACCATAAGAAGAATTGATTGGCATTGTGTTAGGTATGGGTTGTGAGTATATGTTGCCTATCAAAAATTAATTATGGAATTTGTAACTATCTATGTTTTTACTTTTCTCATTTTACAATTAATGGAACAAAAAAATTCCTTTGTATAAAATATATGATTTGCTATGGGGTATAAAACTTGCAGGAAACAAAGAATGGAGTGACGCCAACAAAATATTTGTTGAGAGAAGGCATGATATTTGGTTTGAAATAATGTGTATCATTCATGACTCAATTATTTATATAGCATGGTGCTTTCCAATTTACATTTATTATCTATTTTAATTTTCATCATTTCCATCAATGTAGATACACTCATTACACTTTATTTTTATGTTTGCAGGTGGAAGATGAAGAGGATAAAAAAAATCTAGGCAATCAACAAAACATTTGTTTTAATAACCTAAGTCATGCAAGTAGCTCAAGCACTAACAATATTTCCAACAAAGAATAATGATTATTATATTTGGATGTTAATTCGAATTTTTGTATATTTTGAAATAATTTCCTATGAAAATCAGACACGTTTGTATAATGTACTCAACATAGTGTCTCAATTGAAAGACAACGGGTTACCAATAAGAGTAACAATTGCATGCAAGTTGACATTCTTATTATTGTGGACCTTTATGTTGTCCCATTTTGTATAATAAAGGGACTATTATTCATATACAATAAAATAAAATTTGTTATTCTATTGCATTCTCCAATGGCAATTGTGAAATGTTACATCTATAATTAATTATTACAATAGATGCAAACATTTATGATATACAAAATTAATCCAAATGCAATAATTAAAATTAAAATTATATGAATACTATTATAAAAAAATATTTGAATTTCTGATTAATATATATATATATATATATATTACAATGTGATGTTATTGGTCATTGTTCATGAAAGATAAAATGAATATTTATGCATTTGATAATTTTAATCAAACTATGCATTTGAGAAAATGTAACACAAGTGCACTATTAAGGCATTCCTTGTGTAAGTTCATCGGTTTGAAACTTTGTGGGTGCTTACTTACAAAACTAAATGTAGCACCAGTGAATTTAAAACAAACAAATCATAGTGTAACATACTACTCGTTGCATGCCTTGATGCTTCTTTATTAATATTTTGTGTTGTGTCCTTGTATTGTAACCACATCGTTGAATTTTTAAAATGTGGTGAAAGTGAAATGCATTAGTCTGATTTATTGGTGTGTTTTCCTGCCATTATCGCATGGGTACTTTATAATACTTCATAAGCATCATTTCTACATTTATTATAAATCATTGGTGCATATATGATTATATAGCGTCAGTGCCATTATAAATATTAGTGAGCATGAGTGCTATATTTATTATCAAGCACTAGTTCATATATTTCTTTAATTTTTTAATGAGAATTGATGTTGGTTTTTATTCAAAGGAAATGGTGTGTTTTTTATTTATTAGCACCGATGTTCTTGTATCAACAAATTGCACCAATGAAAAAACCTGCACTAAAGCCTCTGGCCATTAATTTATTTAGTTATAATAAATTTATGTTCTAAAAACATCTTTCAAAACATCGTGTACCATTGGAGAAGGTTCAAGTGGATATTTTTTTTAAAATTTTGATGAATCTTGTAATACTAAAAACATTTGTTATAACCTTCTTTACAAGGCCATATCCTTGTAGTATCTATTTATTTCAAAGTGATTAATGTTGTTCTAGAGTAGTGGTCTCTATAAAATGTTAGATGTAAAGGTGCAAAGATAGGATTTGACACTCAATAGGTAGAAAATACCCCACTCTATGCACGAGGTGAAATACAGAAAATCGAGTTGATGTTTAGGTGGATGTGGAACACGCCCACAGGGAAGGAAAAAACATATGATGCTAGATGCACTATTGCTTATCCACCATCCATTGGAAAAAAAAATTGGGACCTTATTAATGGGCTCAACTTGGCCACTACCCCAACGATAATAGGAAGAGGAAAATTGGTGCTCAAATTTTAATTGTACACTAACTCTTTCCAAATTACATATTCGAAGTGTGTGCCATGATCAGACACTACTTTGAATGGGACACAAAAAAAATCTTGTTCTTGCTCTTCCTAGATGAAAAGGACATTGGAATGGAGAAAACACTGAAATACATGAACAATCATGGCATAATATGGAATTAAACAACATAAGAAATTTTCATTTCCTTAAGGAATTTGCAATTGGCGCAAGGTATTCAAATGGGTTAGGTCAATGATGGCTTGGGACTTTAAAGAACCAATGGTGATCTAATTTTTGGATAAGAATAATCCCAATAGTCCACCAGAAGGAACAAAAAGATGCACTTAAGTGGTTTCAGGTTAATGATGTTGTATTTGTGACACCTAAGGAAAACATGACGAAGATCCTCAAGATTATGTGAGAATTTATTGGAATTCCCAGTAAGGTCATCCAAGTATTCCAATATGATGTGTACCATATCATGAAAAAAATATGACAAGGTGAGCTAGAAGATGTCTCCAACATTTTTTTAGTTAGAACAACATAACTCGACAAGTGAGCGTTCCCCACAATGTGATGAAGGCAGTTTTGTAGTAGCCTTGTTAGGTTATTTGGACTTAATTATACTCTAAGAATCTATCCATGAATTATAGGAATTCATTCCTAGTGCATGAATTGATAATTTGATCAATGAAGAGGGTGGGGTAGTTGTGTTGGGGAAATGCTTTGTTTATATCACGAAAATCAATACAAATGCAAAGGGTACCTTGCTTCTTATTGACTGGAATAGGGTTGAACATCCATATTTTATATGAAATTGGATTAATGAATCCGAATTTGCAAAAACCATCAATCTCAAATTTAATGGTCAAGGATTTGGAAGGGTGAATGGGTCTCTATTTTTGATGTACAAGTTCAACATCGAGGCATGTATCAATATCATTTCCAATGATGGTGGGATCGAGTATAGTCATTTTAGTGCAGGAGAAAGTGGAAATGCCACAAAAATCATAAAAGAGGTCGAATTTGTATGCGGTGACCTCTTTGGAGGTACAAAAATCACCTAAAATGATGTTCGTTGTGACAACAGGTGCGACCAAAATATCCACCTGAATAGTGAGAGATATATTAGTCATGTTACCTTCTACAAATATATACAAAACATGGATTGAGTTATTGAACCAATTAATATTACAAAGTGGAATAAAATATTTTGATTCATTGGAGAATTGGTTGGAATAAGGGCTAGAAGGGGAACATTACTCAACAATCAAGTATATGTGATGGTGAATAGAATCCCATGGGATTTATGGGCTCGTAAGTTCTTAGATAATTTCCTCATTGTTTTGAAAGGATTGGGTATATAGACCAAAGTGACCCGCATCTACTGATGTGTCCATGGAAGTGGAGGGTAATGATAAGGAGGCATCATATGAGGGAGTAGAGGGAGGTACCTCCTCAATGGTGGTAAAATGTGATTCAAGGGATATCTAACATAGGCCATCCAATGTTGCATGAAACATTTGTATATCAGTGTAGTGGTACAAATAGTGACCACAATTACCATACAATGGATAGGGATGGTTGGTACGCAATGCTTGTTGCATTATTTGTTAGAGTGGTGGAGAGTGATGTGGACCACATGGGTGTTCAAATCACTTTTATCCTCTTGTATATTCATATTATCTTGCAGTATCGGTAACTTCAAACACCAATGGGTGGCATGACCCAAGATATCACACATAGCACAAGGTCTCAAGGCTTGATAAGGTGCAGGGGATGAAGGGTTTATAATCATGTATGGATTAGACTAGGTTTCCACATTCTTGTTTTTCCTCTATATTTATTTTGGAATAAGGATAAGAAAAACATGAGGTCTCATTCATAAACATAGGTGGTAAGGAATTGGAAATACCAACCTATGGGGTGGGTGGTGGGTTTGGTGGGGTAAAGTACCAAAGAAGGAGACCTAACACCATTATTTGAAGGTTAAGAGTAGCCATCATGGGTTTTTTCACAATTCCATGGGGTGGAAAGAGAAATATAATTTCATGTATAGACATAGTCTCCCATGGATTCCCTAATGATGGGTTGGGGATATGAGGGATTTGAGGTTAGGTTTTATATTTTTCTAATGTAACATTTCATAGTCATGATATCTCCACTTTCAATCTATGTGGAGATGGGACTTGAAAGGTCCCAACAACAGAGGCATCTTGGAAGATGATAGGGCACATGCTATTGAATGAAGAAATGGAAAGGCTACTTAAGATAACCTCAATGATAAGTAATACATGGTGTGGAAAAGACAACCACTTGGGATCATATCAAGTGAGTTGATTAAATGTGATGATATTCCTTTTATGGGGAGACATCATGAGCCTAACATTTTTTATGTCACTTCCTTCATAGAAGACATGTATCTATGACCAAGGAGAAGGTTGTAATATAATTGGGCATTAATAACCTCAATTTTAATTAAGACCATTTTCCTAGCCAACTAGATGGGTACATTATGTATGATACCTTAAAATTTGGAAACACAACCATCATATGCATGTAACATTATTGGACATGACATAGGTGGAAGAACCTTCGTCAATAGTGAATCAATGAATGACCAAGTTCTTCACAATAACCAAAATCTAAAAAGCAACTGAAAAATGGCATTCAAGGCTCCATTTGATCTATACTAAACATAATCAAGTGAGAATCAAACGGATCAATCGTGCCTAAAG
The DNA here is from genome assembly GCA_001517045.1 of Pseudotsuga menziesii. NCBI lineage: Eukaryota > Viridiplantae > Streptophyta > Pinopsida > Pinales > Pinaceae > Pseudotsuga > Pseudotsuga menziesii. The sequence continues at coordinate 130,131 of LPNX010302159.1, forward strand.
ACGACAAAAAGAATTTTCACTACATGTGGAAATTATTAAGAACCTCTAATATAGATATGGAGGTAGGTGACTATGCCAAGTCAGTGACAATGCTATAGTTGGGGGAAGATTGAGAATTGGGGTTATGGGGTTCATGAAAAAAAGGAATCTTGGGGATAATAGGAATGAAGCTCGATTTAGGATGATGGATATGCAAAGATCCTTCCAATGGTGGAGAACGTTTCTCCTAATTAGTGTTAATAATGTCAATAGTTGGGTTGTATTGATTACACTGCATTTGGAGTTTGATATCAGCAGACGTCATGAAAAAGTGCTAGATAGAAGGATAATTAGGGTGAAATGATGATAACATGTGAGAAAATTAATGTTCCATTGTTTGTGTTATGAATACCCCTTGTAATGGGAAGGGATTTTGTAGGACCATTAATTGTGATTGGATTGAATGAGAAGGGGGTGGGTTAGGATTGCCTTAGGGGGATTTATCTTCTTCACATTGGTTCGCCTAATTCCATAGTTTGATATCTTTATAAACGTGGGGTAAATTGTGAGTGTAGTGTTTGTAAACACCACAAAAGGAACACAATTTATTAGTCTATAATTGAGGTTTCTTACCTTGCAAGGGATATGTTGACTCGTAGAATTTTCCAGTGCAGACAATAGGGGTTCTCCCTAATGAAAATTTCTTATTAGACCTTAAATTGTTTGAAATATGGAGCCCATCCATATTTTGGCCTAAAAACTGTTAAATATGGGGGGTTTACCAGTTTCAGATTGGTGTGCCATTTTTAATTTTTCTTTAAAGAAGATGAAAGGAAAATAATTCCTTATTTTAAATACAAAGTGATAAAAGTTAAATTCTATTGTATTCTACCATACCCTATGTAATATATTTTCTAAAAGGAGAGGATTAAAACAATATTTATCTCACACATTCCAATTTCAAGTAGTTGTTCTAGAAATTGAATGAAATAAAAAACAAAAGTAAAGCATAGATTCAAAATATAATTTCTCCTCTATACCATTCAGGTTTAACAACTCATAGGAAATTTAATCTTGCATTAGTAAAACATAGAAATAAAACAAGATATATTGTATAGAATAGTCACTATAGTATCCTAAAATCTTACTTAACATCCACTAATGACAAATGAAACAAAGTAGTCCATTGCAATTCACCTAGTAGAACATTCTTGTCCAAAAATTAGAAAACTAGTGCCTTCTTCTCATTCATAAAGCATGAAATAATTATAGAAAAATATTCATAAGAAAATGTTAGCTTTTCTAGATCTTACTATCTTAAATAGTTTCTCTATATGAAATAATAACAAGTATAGTTAGATGCATAGGATATAAAAGATACACAAGACACAAATATTTTCACCGGGGAAACTATAAAGGAGAAAACCCTACAAACTTCCTCAAAATAGTATAGTCACAAATATTGTTTCATAAGATTATCAATCCTAGTAACAAGAAGTATTCAGCAGCTACCTATATCTCCTCCCCCCCCTCTCTCTCTCTCATGCACAATTTAGCTAGTGTGAGGTGTGTATAAAGAAGGGAGGGCACCTCCCTATTTATACTAATCAAGTGATTGATATTTTACATGATTGGGGTCGAACTGTTACCCTAACAAGGCTAAATTCTTCTAGATATAATCCAAATACACATTACATGATGTCTCAATGGGGAATATTTCCCCAAATTACAAGGGAGGTTGTACCTCAAGGTATAGACACAATAAAGACATCGTATAAGGAGGAAAACACATCTACAATAGGGGTAAAACAACATACAATTATCATATACATCAGAATATCTTCTGAAGTTACCAGTACATCAACACTACCTCTTAACTAGGAAGGTAGTCTCTCTCTTCCAAATTCATCAACACATATGGTCAAATCTTCATCGTAGAGTCATAATCACGGAGTCATAGAGTCATAATTATAGCTACTTCCATCATTAGCTTATTATCGATCATCAAATAGTACTATCTATCATCGAAATTTTCTATAGAGCCAGCCCTTTTTTATGCTAGGTGTATGCCTAGTCCTCATCCAGGTATTCATTGCATATCGATCAAGCCATCTCATATGGACTTTCTAGGACCTTATTTGCATTGCCACAACAATAACCTGTGTCTTCTACCTCTATCTCATCATGTGCATATCATCTCTTTTCTTCTGCAAAAAACAAAATAGATTACCCACGGTCAACCTGTGTTATATGAGTAAAGGAGAACCACCTAGGTGCACCTCATGTGCTTCATGACCTAATCATATAAACATGGGAACACACACATATATAGATATATATGTAAGGACTAATTAGGACCAAAAAACTTTCTACATCAGGACTTTTACATTCTAGGACAACCTCAAGGAATTATTATCTATGAACAATCTGCATCCATGATATTTTCCATTTAGATAACCTTCGGGGCATATTACATCCTAGTAACATGTGTACTACACCAGAACACATTTTACACTTGGACAAACCACAAGATTTATTTCATTCAAGTAACTTGTGTACCATTGTAGGGATCATATTTACTCTTGAATAACATGTCTTAGGAATGATTAAATCCAAGGATAACCTATTAGCTTCATCAAGACTAATTAAATTCGAGTTAACCTACATGACTAATTACATCCGAGCATCCTATGTCACTAGGATTTTTCCCAGTCGGACAACCTCTCATTTCCCATGTGAAATATTATGCATCCGTTGTTTCTAGAATATTATCATATTAGGATTGATTACATCCAAGGATAACCTTTGAGATTCGTGAAGACTTATCACATACAAAGAAAAACTACATGACTGATTATGTCTGAGAAACCTACGATATTCTCTAGGATTTTATGCTCAGAAAACCTATCTCTCTAGCTATGATAGAACACATCACTCCCTCTTTCAAGGAGTCTAGTTCTGGATCACACCAAATATTTCTTTACTCAAACTTCAATCTCACTAGAGTCTTGGTGAACACATCGACTATCTGCTCATTTCTTTCCACATACTGGAGCTTCACTGCTCCTTTCTGCACCATATCCCTGATATAGTGGAACTCGATCTCAATGTGCTTCAACTTGTCATGGAAGAAAAAGTTTTCCAACAGCTTCATGCAAATCTAATTGTCAGTGAATGTACAAGTCACATCCAACTAGAGATCAAACTAGTTAGAAAGTAGCTTTCAAAGCCACACTTCCTCGCAACTAGATGAGAAAGCAACAACATACATTACCTCGGTTGTACTCAACGCCACGCATGATTGCTTCTTACTGAACCAAAAGATCATGCCAAATCATGTCTGGCCTCATATTCGTCAGGTACATCAATGAGCCAATCATCATATGATACATCATGGTATCAACTTTCTTGGGTGAAGAGTCACTTAGAAGCTTCAAGTCAGATGCCATAGGTGTGCCTATTTCCTTGGAGTCCAACATTTTGAATCTCTTCAGAATATCCACTGCATACTTTCCTTGATTAAGGAAGATCCCATCTACACTCTTCCACACCTCCATCCCTAAGAAGTAGTTCATCATACCTAGGTATTTCATATTGAACTCTATAGCAAGTTTCCTCCTTGAATCTTTAATGATTTCATCTTCACCTATCTGAAACAAGTCATCGACATATAGTAGGAGCATCGTTGGTATTCTATCTTCAACCTTGATGTAAAGGTGGGAATATTCTTTACTCTTGGTAAAGACTAGGACCATTAGGAAGCTATCCATGCTGTCATACCATGTCCTTGGTGCTTGTTTAAATACATACATATCCTTCTTCAATTTTCACACATGGGTATTCATGTCATGTGTCTCAAATCCCAATGGTTGTTCCACATACACTTCCTCCTCGACTACATCTTTCAAGAAAGTTGTATTGACATCCATTTAGTTTATTTTCCATTTCATAACTGGTGTCAATGCAAGTATCATCCTAATGGAAGTGTACCTTACCATGGATGCAATTGTCTCTTCATCATATATGCCTTGTTTTTGTGAGAATCCTTGTGCTATGAACCTTGACTTGTATTTTTCGATGATGCCATCTGCAACATGCTTGATATTGAAGATCCACTTTCAAGTCATGACATAATTATTTCCAGATCTTGGAACTATCTCCCAAAAATTATTCTTCATGATAGACTAATATTCCACGATCATTGCATTCTTCCATTCTTTATTTTCTGCAGCCTCTTCATAGGTGGAAGGTTCTATGTCGATGATTTCACATAGCAGGTCCACATAGCTATTGTAGGGTTTTTCCCCTATCCTTTCTCTATCTACTCCTTAAAGAGTGACATATCTTTATACTTCCCATATGAGCTCTCATGCTCATGTTGGTTTCCTCTTGTGGTAATCCTTCTTAAGGATTGTCTCTACCAGCTCTTGTGGTTCTTCCATGTCATGATATTCATGGTATTTTGGAATTGCTTCTCTAATTTCCATATATCGGGCTCTTGTCTCTTCAAGTTACTCAACCTCTTGAGTAAGTTTCCTCCTAGATTTGAAGTATGTCGAGTCTTTATCAAAGGTTAAATCTCTACTGATGTTGATCTTCTTGAATATTTAGAAGTATATTCGGTAGGCTTTTGATGTATCATTGTATCCTACGAATATACCCTTCTTCCCATAGAGATCGGGCTTGGTACTTTTCTCCTTTGGGATATGTATGTACACTGGGAAGACAAATAATCTCACATGGATGACTTCTGGTTTCTATCCTAAGAAATCCTCTTAAGGAGTCTTGTTTTTAAGTACTTAATGAGGAGTATGGTTTTGTACAGACACAGTTGTCCTTGCTTCCTCCACCCAAAGGTGGATATGAACATCCTGGACATGTAGCATTTATTGTGTTGCTTCAATGATGGTTCGGTTATTTCATTCTGCAACCTTATTATGCTGACGATTGTATATAGTGCTCAACTCCCTCTTAATCCCAGACTCTCTGCAAATTTCCTTCAATTCTTCTGAGGTGAATTCTATGCCATTATATGACCATAGAGTATTGATATTCCTATCAGTTTTCTTCTCGACCAAGGCTTTATATTCCTTGAACTTACTAAAAACTTCTTTTTTCCCTTTCAAGAAATATATCCAAGTCTTACGTGAGAAATCATATTTAAAGGAAACATAGTACACATACCCGCTTAATGAGCTAGAATACACATTAGAGGAAATTTCAACTCAAAATGGGCCTCCTAAAAAAAATTAATAAAATAATAGTTAAAATAATAAAATAATATTTATTAATTTTGGAGGAATAAAAGCAAAAAACTACTTTTTTGTTTGTATTTTCGACATATCTCCCCGTGTTTTTACTCAAATTTCGATCGGAAGAGCTCATTGGATGCAAAATTAAATTCAACAAGTATTCAACAAGTTCAAGGAAATCAAAGCCTTGATAGAGAATCACACTGAAAACAAGATCAAGACCTTTCGATCAGATAATGGCAAAGAATTCACTTCAAATGAATTCAAAGAGCTATGTAAAGAATTAGGGATTAAGAGGGATTTGTCCACTCCTTATAATCCACAACAGAATGGGATTGTAGAACTGAAGAATAAAACTATCATGGAAGCTACAAGAGCTATGCTTCATGATCAAGATCTTCCTATGCATCTTTGGGTAGAAGCTGCTAGAACAACGGTGTATGTACAGAACCGTACTCCACATAGAGTACTCAAGAACAAGACTCCTGAATAAGTCTTCTCTAGCAAGAAACCAGAAGTCAGCCATCTTAGAATATTCAGCTATCTTGTTTACATACACATTCCAAAAGAGAAGAGAACAAAATTAGATCCTTCAGGAAAGAAGGGTATATTTTTGGGATACTCTGAAAGCTCGAAGGCTGACAGAATATATTTCCCAGGATACAAAAATATTGACATCAAAAGGGATGTGATATTTGATGAAGACACATCTTACAACAAATCTATAAAGAGACATGCTAAATAATCTGAAGAAGCAGAAGCACCCAGAATTCATGATACAACCATGAAGGAAGAAACTCAAGAAGAAGATTGAGAATTTGAAGAACCACAAAGACCTATAGATCCACCTATGGAGAAGAATCCTCATAAGAGGAAACCTGTTTGGGTACATGAAATTATCTAAGGTGGGGAAAGATATGGGGCTCCAGAAGAGAATCACAAAGAATGAAAGAGGACCAGATCCTACTCCGGGTATGTAGCTTTACTATGTGATTTCAATGATAAAGAACCTTCTAGTTATGAAGAAGTGGTAGAACAGAAAGAATGGAAGGATGCTATGATCGAAGAATATCAATCGATCATGAAAAATGATGTTTGGGATGTTGTCCCAAGACCAGAAGGGAAGTCAGTTGTAACTTCCAAATGGATCTACAAGATCAAGCATGCTGCAGACGGTAGCATTGAAAAATATAAAGCAAGATTTGTGGCTCAGGGTTTCTCTCAGAAAGAAGGAATAGATTATGAAGAAACCTTTACACCTGTAGTCAGATACACTTCCATCAAATCAGTACTAGCTCTGGCTGCAGTGATGAAATGGAAGATACACCAGATGGATGTCAAAATTGCTTTCTTGAATGGTGTAGTAGAAGAGGAAATGTATGTAGAACAACCTCTCGGTTTTGAGACACATGATAGAGAGTCTCATGTGTGTAGATTGAAGAAATCCCTGGATGGTTTGAAACAGGAACCCAAGACATGGTACAAAAAAATTGATAGCTTTCTATCTAGTTTAGGCTTTACCAAGAGTAAAGCAAATTCCAACCTTTACTATAAAGTTGAAGATGGAAACCCAGTGATACTTCTACTATATGTAGATGATTTGTTTGTGATAGATATGGATGGGTTGATTGCTGATACGAAGAGAAAGCTTGCTGCTAATTTAAAAATGAAGGACTTGGGTATGATGCATTATTTTCTAAGTATGGAGGTGGGGTAGAGTACGAATGGAATCTTTCTTGGAAAAGGAAAGTATGCAGTACAGATCCTGAAGAGGTTTGGGATGATGGACTGCAAAGCCATGGTCACACCTATGGCATCGTACCTGAAGCTATTAAGTGATGCTTCATCAGAGTCAGTTGATGCTATGATGTATCGTCAAATGATTGGGTCCTTGATGTACCTGACAAACATGAGACCAGACATTTGCTTTGCTATGAACACCTTGAGCCAGTTCTTGACAGATCTGAGAAATGTTCACTTGATTGCTGCAAAGCATATTCTGAGGTACTTGAGGGGTACACTTGATTATGGGCTCAAGTACCAGGTGAATCAGAAGATTAACCTGGAAGGTTATGTTGATTCAGATTGGGTAGGTAGTGCCATTGATAGGAAGAGCACTTCAGGGTGTTGCTTTAGTATGGGATCAGGTGTGATCTCTTGGTTTAGCAGGAATCAATCCTGTGTGGGACTGAGTACAACTGAAGCAAAGTATGTTGCATCTTGTTTAGCTAGTTGTGAGGAAGTATGGCTGAGGAAGCTACTGTCTGATTTATTTGATCTCTAGTTGGATGCTACTTGTATACATTGTGACAACCAGAGTTGCATGAATTTGTAAGAGAATCTAGTGTTCCATGACAAGTCGAAGCATATCAGGATCAAGTATCACTATATCAGGGATATGGTGTAGAGGGGAGCAGTGAAGCTCTAGTATATTGCGACGGATGATCAGATAGCTAATGTGTTGACGAAGCCATTGGCTAGGGTGAAGTTTGAGTACTTCAGGGAGAAGCTTGGTGTTCTCCAGATCAAGGTTCCCTCCAAAGGGAAGTGATGAGTCCATGAGCCATTCTGACATGGGAGAGGATTAAGTTCCTTCCATGGTCAGATGTAAGGGCTGAGACATTATATCATGGTGAGAGGATTTGATTCCTTACATGTCAGATATGAGTGTTGAGCCATTCTAATGCGACTGTAGTATTGGTTCCTAAGTGATAAGTTATAAGGGTTGTTTCCATTCTGGGAATGGAGGTGCCTGGTCAGTTACCAGGAAAACTCAGTGTAGGATTGAGAAGCCATTCTGATATGAGAGAGGGATGTGTTCCCACTTGATCAAATGTAAGGGCTGAACCATTCTGTCATGGCTAAAGGATTAAGTTCCTCCCATGTCAGATGTGAGTGTTGGCCATTCTGAGGAGTAGGTCAAATGTAAGGGCAACTGCCATTCTTTGGGAGAATGGAGGCACCTGGTCAGTTACCAAGTAGCTCAGTCTGGGACTGGGGGCCATTCTGATGCAATGATAGGATTAGTTCCTTCATGATCAGATGTGAATGCATGCCCTTTCGGTGTGATGTATTTACACATGGTCGAATGTAAGTGCAGAACCTTTCTGACAGGATGAGGTTGGATATAAGTGCTGAGCCATTCTGGCGCGATGTGTTTACACATGGTCAGATGTGAGTGCTGTTCCTTTCTGACAGGATGAGGTTGGATGTAAGTGCAGAGCCTTTCTGATGCGATGTGCTTGCACATGATTAGATATAAGTGCTAAGCCATTCTGGGGCGATGTGTTTACACATGGTTAGATGTGAGTGCTAGGCCTTTCTGACAAGATGAGGTCATATGTCAGTGCTGGGTGTTCCTTTCTAACAAGATGAGGTTAGATGTAAGAGCTGGGCGAGCCATTCTAACTTAAGTGTCAGATATAAGTGCTGATGAAGACCTACATGAAGGGTAGGCCTACAAGATTGACTTTGTAGAACTTCTTGTGATGAGAAGAATCGAGATAGAACCATTCTAAGATAGCATGTGATGATGATCTAGACTTGATGACGATCCAGATCAAGTGACGATCCAGATGTGATGATGATCCAAACTTGATGACAATCCAGATGAAGTGATGATCTAGTTGTGATGATGATCCAGACTCGATTATGATCCAGATGTGATGATGATCCAGACTTGATGACGATCTAGATCGAGTGATGATCTAGCAGTGATGAACCAATAGTCATGATGATGCAGATCCCGTGATGAAGAAGATGACTTGAAGACTCGAAGATGAAGATGACTCAAAGACGAAGAAGAATCGAAGACGAAGAAGACTCAAAGACAAAGAAGACTTGAAGACTAAGAAGACTTGAAGATGAAGATGATGAGATGATCTAGTTGATATAGAGAAGAAGACTAGTGCTGAAAATTGTGTCGAAAGAATATCTTCCTAGTTAAGAGGGAGTGTTGATGTATTTGTAACTTAAGAATGTATTCATCTATGTATATTATGTCTTGTAACCCGATGTTTATTCTGGGATGTATCTATTATGTAATTGAGTCATGATGTCATGTTCCGATTGGGAAGATATATAATGTAAACAAGTCATGTCAAGTCATTGTGGGTAACCATCCTATTGTCTAAGGGTTAAAGTCCCTGTAGTTTCGGGGCACTAGGGTTATTAGACTCACTTAGTGAAGTCAGCCCTAGTAGGGTTTTAGTCATGCCAGGAAGCAGTATAAATAGAGAGGTGACTTCTCTATTTAGCACACATAACATACACACTCAAGTGTAGTGCATAGTTGAGGAAGGAGAAGACACAGGGGCTAGATAAGAAGAAGGTTACTACTATCGGGAGATCACTCAGTATTTTGGTATTTTCTATTTTGGTGCTGATTCTATCTCTGAGGAAGTTGCGGGGTTTTCTCCATTTATGGTTTCCCCAAGGAAAAACACTATGTTCATTGTCTCTTGTGTT
>LPNX010302191.1:0-10006 GCA_001517045.1 Pseudotsuga menziesii
AACACACACCTCCCATGGACTGCACTATCTATCGACAATTGATTGGTAGCTTGTTGTACTTGACACATTCTAGGCCTGATATTTGTTATGTTGTTAATGCTGTATCAATATACATGCATCAGCCTCATGATCTTCATTGGAAGGAAGCCAAGAGGATCCTCTAGTATATTCAGGGAACCAGGACCTACGGCATTCACTATGCTGTAGACTCCGAGCTAGAGCTAGTTGGATACACAGATTCTGATTGGGTGGGTGATTCTATTGATCAGAAGTCAACTTCTGGATATGTATTCATGTTTGGTGGTGGTCCTATTTGTTGTTCAAGCAAAAAGCAGGCTACCATAGCACCATCTTTAGCAGAGGCTGAGTATCCAGGAGCGGTGAATGCTTGCATCCAAGCAGTTTGGTTGCAAGGAATTCTTTCGGAGTTTGATATTGGTAGTAATTTGTCCACTGTCCTCTTTTGTGACAACCAAACTGCTATTAAGATATCCACGGATCCAGTTACCAGGTAGAGGACCAAGCATGTAGAGATTCACATGCACTACATCAGGGAGCTAGTGCATGACAGGACCATCATTCTGTAATACTACCTGACTGATGAGAAGATTGCAGACATCTTCACCAAGATCTTTTCATAAAAGAAGTTCACTTACCTCCGTTCACTGTTGAATTTCATCAGGGTGATCCAGACTACTTTCAGTGTTCATCTTGAGGGGGGGTTTTCCCACTGGGTTTTCTCTCTTTTCCTCACTTAGTTTGTTTTGAGCATTGTTTCAGTTTCAACATTGTATAGGGTGACCTATGGCCTTATTTGTTGGGGCCCTAGCATTTTTATGCATCTATGTTTTCTAACTCTTCCTGAGTATAGCTTAAGGGGGGGTGTTGGAGACATTTACCATCATACACACTCTTTTTGGTCAAATTGGCCTAGTTAAACCACTATCCTAAGTATAAATTATATTAATTGACATTAGTGGAGCATTAATTGCCATCATCCAGTCACACCCATGCCTACCTACAGTCAAGGAGGCTAACTTGAGCACTCTGGGGGTGATCTGAGTGATATTAATGCACCTAATTGCTAACTGGTGGTTACAATCAGTTCAACCAGTCAGCTAAGGTGCCTCCTCTCATTAAATATATTATTTAATGATTATTTATTATTATTTAATGATATGGAGTCAACAGGGCGCCTCCACCAACTTCTGATGGTCAGTTCAGCTTCAGTTAACCTCATCAGGGTTCATTGAAGTCATGGAGCACTCGCACTTGATGGTTGGCTTGTTATGACATGTGTTTGATCTCCTTCAGTTGAGATTCAATCATTTATTGCACTCCAACTGCAGTTAGGGTTTGGTGAGTCAATTAGGGTTTTGGTCAAGTGGTTAAATGAGTGTGAACCTATGGTTGAGAGTCAGTTAAGCTAGGCTCACTCATTGAATTCAAATTGCCTCCTCAGGTATTCGAATTCCTCATGGATTCAAGCAATTGCTTGACATTGGTATTGTAACCATTCATTGTTTATTAAATATACAGAGAGGAAATCAATTCCGGTTCTGATTAACACCATTTCATGAGTATTTGTTGATTATTATTTGATGAGATTGATTCTTTGTTCCTATATCAATGTGCAAGATTAATACCTTGAGTGAAGAATTTGCATCCCCTTCTCACTCATGTGGCCAAGCCTATGATGCCACAATGCTGTACTTTTTTGTGTGGAAGTTATAGAGATATAATAATTAGTATTATGAGGACATAAATACAACATACCTATCCTATCTCCTTTTTCTATTACTAGTGCTCCTTTAGTGTTCTTCCACCATGTTTTTCCAAATGTAGACAAACAACCGCTATCTCCCAACTTCTTTTTTGAGATCAGATTTCTTTCCATAGTAGGAATATGCCTTAGCCATAGTAGGAATACACAAGTTTTTGGAAGTCTATTTCGATGATTGGAAAATATATGGGATTATCAAGGATCACATCGATATCATTCATCTCATGTTAGAAATATGTCTTCAATATTATATCTCCCTATTTAATTTAGCAAATATTGTGATCCTCGGGCTGGAATGTAGTCACTCTGAAAGAAGGTTGAAGGAGGAAGAAGCAATTCAGTGTACACTAATCAAACATTCATGGTGAAATTGAAAAACCAATATACAAATTGCTTAGCATAAAATTACATCAATTATCATTAACCTCTGTGTAATACAATGATGATACAATAAGGATAATTTGAATCCACTAGGTACGATTAGAATTCACTAACTTGGAATAACTCCAGTGCTAACTCAATGTGGGAAAATCACCACTCAGAGCTCACTAATGCAACTCAAGACAACTAAATCAGTTCTTTGTCAATTAACTAAAAAAAGTAGTTAGGAAAAGGAGCCTACCTCCTAAAATTAGGCAAATGTGGTGCTATACTAACTGGAGATGAACTAATTGATGCCCATATAAGGATAAATCAACAAAAACTAAGGTGACTTGATGATGAAACTCCCATGGATCAATGTGGGATCCTAAATTATAGGGATTGGCCTATGGAGCCCCTAAACTCATGCAAACTAGCGCATCAAGTGATAGGTGGGGCCAATATGAGTTCCCCATGGAAATAGTGAAGTGGCAATAGACTCCTAATCTAGGAAATGACATTTAGACTATCGTTGTCAAGAGAGGATCATAATTAATCCTAAAACCCACCCTTAATCCAAACTTGGACAAACTAGGATTTGGAAACTAAGGCCAAAGTTCATCTATACAATCTAATGCAAAACTAACTGCTCAATGAACCAAAGAAATGGGGAAAACCTCATGGGAACCCCCCCTCCCCAAAATGAGCAGGAAAAAATAGGAACAATATCTTAATCAAAACTTTACACCAAGAAGAGATATGAGATAGAAAAATCTCTTTTTAGTGAAATATTTGGTGAATATGTCTGCAATTTGCTCCTCTGTAGGGAATTAATGTAGAATGATATCCTTACTATGCACTAGTTCCCGGATGTAGTGCATATGTAATTCAATGTGCTTGGTTCGTTGATTCTATACTGGATCCCTATATATCTTGATTTCACTTTCATTATCACATAAGAGGTCTACTGAAGGAGAAGTATGAATTCCAAAATTTGTCAGAATCCCGTGTATCCAAACTGCATGAATATATGCATTCACAACCCTCCTATACTCTACTTTAGTTGAAGAGAGATAAAGATATGCTTGCTTCTTGCTTGACCAGTAGATTGGTCCAAATCCTTCCCGTGTATCCAAATTGCATGAATATATGCATTCACAACCCTCCTATACTCTACTTTAGTTGAAGAGAGATAAAGATATGCTTGCTTCTTGCTTGACCAGTAGATTGGTCCAAATCCTTACATGAACACAAATCTTGATGTAGATTTATTGTTAGTACTATTACCATCCCAGTTTGAATTAGTAAAACCGATTAGATCTAGTTGAGCACCGACAAAATTGTGGATCCCAAACTCTCTTGAACCTTGCACATAATGCAAGATGCGCTTTGTTGATTTCCAATGCATCTCATGTGTATCTTGCATGAATATGTCAACAAAACTCACACCATAAGATAAATATGGGCTTGAATGGGTGATGTAAAATAGGATACCAATGAGCTGTATGTAGACTCTACTATCAATAAATGGTGTGGAACCACCTTATTCCAACCTGATGATAGATAAGAAGGGGAAGGGTGCTACTTTACAATCAATCATGTGTAGTGTTTTGAGAAAATATCTTATTTATATGGACTGTGTAATCATGATCCTTGAATATTTTTTATTCACTTTGAGAGAAATAAACTTCCTTAGTATCCCTATATCAGTCATGGAAAATTCCTTGCTCAAATAATCCTTGATATCCCTCAATTTAGTAGCTAAGCCACTAGTAATGAGAAAGTCATCCACATNGTTTTGAGAAAATATCTTATTTATATGGACTGTGTAATCATGATCCTTGAATATTTTTTATTCACTTTGAGACCAATAAACTTCCTTAGTATCCCTATATCNATTTTGAGAAAATATCTTATTTATATGGACTGTGTAATCATGATCCTTGAATATTTTTTATTCACTTTGAGACCAATAAACTTCCTTAGTATCCCTATATCAGTCATGGAAAATTCCTTGCTCAAATAATCCTTGATATCCCTCAATTTAGTAGCTAAGCCACTAGTAATGAGAAAGTCATCCACATATAGAACAATCAACAGTAAGCCTCCCTCCTGTTTCATATAGACATTGCAGTCAGACTTGCACCTTTCAAACTTATGTGGCATTAGGAAGGAATCCATCTTGGCATACCATGACCTTCGGGATTTCTTCATCCCATATAGATATTTCCTTAGCTTGCAAACCAAGGATGAATCTTCAATGTAATCCTCAAGTTTTCTCATGTAGATCTCCTATTCTAGCTCAACATGGAGGAAGGAAATCTTCACATCCATGTGATGTACCTCACACCTTTTCGAAGCTACAATGGCCAAAAGTAGCCTTATGGAATCCATTCTTGCAATGGGAGAAAGTGTCTGATTGTAGTCCATCCCATGAACTTGTGAGAACCCCTTTTCNGGAAGGAACTCTTCACATCCATGTGATGTACCTCACACCTCTTCGAAGCTACAATGGCCAAAAGTAGCCTTATGGAATCCATTCTTGCAATGGGAGAAAGTGTCTGATTGTAGTCCATCCCATGAACTTGTGAGAACCCCTTTTCCACTAACTGAGACTTGAACTTGGTATTCGATCCATTTTCTACTAGTTTGGTCTTGTATATCCATTTGCAATGAACTAGCTTCTTCCAGGGAGGCAAAGAGACAAGATCCTAGGTCTTTTCGTCTTGTAGTGAATCATTCTCAAGGATTACTCAAGTGAATAATCAAGCAATGGAAAATAACTCCATATTGAAAATATAAAATGAATATTGAAGATGAATGATGATGAAATATTATAAAGTGAGTTCCATATATATATATATATATATATTAATCGTAATGGCACTTTGGATACCATCCATGAAAGGATGTGTCCTTTTAGAATAGTTACTAATACTTATTTGTGTTATNGAAGATGAATGATGATGAAATATTATAAAGTGAGTTCCATATATATATATATATATATATATATATTAATCGTAATGGCACTTTGGATACCATCCATGAAAGGATGTGTCCTTTTAGAATAGTTACTAATACTTATTTGTGTTATTAAGATTAACATTTATATATTTTATTTATAATAAATTCATTCTTATATTTTATTTATATTATACATAGTTAATGTTTATTTATATTTATAACATTGCCTTCCTCTTCAAAGGTGCGTTGTCCTCAAATCANTTATTTATATTAAATTCATTCTTATATTTTATTTATATTATACATAGTTAATGTTTATTTATATTTATAACATTGCCTTCCTCTTCAAAGGTGCGTTGTCCTCAAATCACTATTGAAGAATCTTCCTCATCTTTAATTTTGGCCTTGATGTATATTTTGTCATAATTGTGGCTACATAATGATACGAGACGGTAAGTGTTGAGAAAAACTTCCTAAATGAAAAACAAATGATCCATCATAATCCAATTTTTTTTGGAGCGTTGCATTTCCACAATAGGGTGACGTCTTGGAGTTCATTTGCGGTAGTATACATATTATATTTTAGCTTCTTAATTTGTCCTCTAGTTCTTGATTAAAATTTCTTAGGTAATTATTTTCTTCTTTGTTTTCGAATATTTTCCCTTCAACATCTTCATTAAATATTTTTGACTTCCGAATACTTTTTTCTTTTTTTTCTTTTTGTAACTAGAATTTTCTTCTGTTTTCTCAATCGAAATTCTTCTTCAGTATTTCCTGATAATGTATTATTTATTTTTGTAATTTCAAACTTGTGTGCCTTTTTAGTGTCGTCATATTTTGTTTTAGTTCTTTCATGTGTTGTTGATGTTGATTAATTCCCTAAGAATATCCTGCTTCTCAACCTCGAATTGTAGATGATTATTAGTCATTTTATAATGTTCTAGTTCGACCAATACTGCTTCTAATTGCGAATACAGTTCTGATTTTGCAATCTCCATGACTTCTAGTATTATTATTTTTCTTTGATAATAATCATCACAAGTGTGAGAATAGAATGTAGTATTTATATCTTCTTTTAACCCTTTGACTTATTTTCTTCTTAAAAATCGTTTGTGCATTGAGTTTAGATTGGGTGGTTGGGAAGAAGGACTCTCAGTGCTTGGTAGATCCCCATTTAGATAGATCTATGCTGGTTTTAAATTCTTCATTAGCTCTTTCCAACCTTCGATTTTGACCTTTTAGGCGAGAGATTTCTTTATTTTGTTCTTTGTTATCACTTGTTAATTTCTCAATTTGAGAAGTTAAGTGACCATTCTCCTGTTTGGTTAATTCCCTAAGAATATCCTGCTTCTCAACCTCGAATTGTATATGATTATTGGTCATTTTATAGTGTTCTAGTTCCGCCAATACTGCTTCTAATTGCGACTATAATTCTGATTTTGCAATCTCCATAATTCATGACTTATGGTGTTATTCTTTTTATTCAATAATAATCATCACAAGTGTGAGAATAAGATGTAGTATTTATATATTATTTCAACCCTTTGACTTACTTTCTTCTTAAAACTTGATTGTGGATTGGGTGGTCGTGAAGAAGGAATGTTACCCTCCCCACCCAAGTTCAAATCTCGGGGATTAACTTTTATAAAAAAGAAATATTAGGCCTTGGGACTCACCCTTATAATATATTTTCTTAAATAGACTTATAAAACACTTTAATCTTTGTCAATCTAATTTAATTTAATTCTTTTTCCTTTATTATAAAACTCAGTTTTATTAATGTAATGTTTTTTTATAATAAAAAAAAAAACAAGTGTGGTTTCATATTATAATGGGTTGTTTTTTTTTCTCCTTTTTTTTCTTCTTCTTCACCTTATTCTTTTTGCTTTTTTGATTCTTTGACTTGTTTATAAAACCATGTGTGTCTTTTATAAACCTTGTGTTGTTTTTTTCCTTCTTCTTCTTTTTATTGTTTTACCTCTTCTAAAACCAATGATTCGAATAGAGTGACCCCAACCAATGACTTATGAGGCATTGTGTTCTATATGTACAGAGAATAATTTACTACTTCAGCCCAAAGATATGATGGAATATTTCTTGCGTCAAGAAGGCATGTATCCATTTCTTTCAAATATATGTTCTTCCTCTCAGGTACACCATTTTGTTGTAATGTGTATGGGATTAAGTTTTGCATTTGAATACCTGTTGAAGCACACAAGTGATGGAGTTCTCTTTTGATGTACTCTCCTCCATTATTTGACCTGAGTGCTTTGATATTATTCCCAAGAGTGTTCTCATCTAAGGCCTTGAAAATTTTAAAGGTTTAAAGCACCTTGGACTTCTGCTTAAGGAAGTAGATCAAACAATACCTTGAGTAGTCATCAATGAAGGTCGGGAAGTATCTGGATCCATTCATAGATGTTGTAGGCATTGGTCTAGAGACATCACTGTGAACCAAGTCAAGTGCAGAGGAAACTCTTCATGCCTTCCCAACCTCATACATTTGCTTTGGATGATTACCTACCAAGAAACCATTACAGAAATCTTCAGAGGACTCGATGACAAGAAATCCCTTAACCATCTCTTCATTGTGCAACTGATGGAGATATTTGAAATTCATATGGCCAAATATTTCATGCAAAAACCTCCTTATATCATTAGAATGAGTCAATAGGGTACTTAGATATGAGTTAGGAAGAAAGTGAGAAAATTCATATTCCTTGAAGGAATGATTTGCAACTCTTTTCGCTATCATATTCTCAGTATAAATTTTAGAGATTTCCACTGAGTCGGGATTAAATGTGACTTTCTTGGGTTAGTTAGTATGGTTCATCTTGTATACAGTCAACAAATTTGCTTCCAGGGAGGTAAAATAGAGTATATCCTTAAACACTCCATGCTCAAATTTGATTGAACCTTTCCCAATAGCTGGAATTTGAGAGTCATCTCCCATGTGGATTTTTGGTCCACTAGAGAGATCCAGAGAAGATATTGATTCTTTGGAGGCCACCATGTGGTTAGAGGATCCAGAATAAATGAGAAAATATTGTGACTGAGAAAAGAATGCCTTTAGAGCATGAAATTTGTCATGACCTTCATTCTTATTTATGGGATCAAGATTCCTTTCACCTTCAAGAAGGGGAATATTGTTATGTTCAAGGAGTCTAGACATCTGGTATATGGTTTTATTCATACATAGGTTCTCTGGATGATTCCCTCTCTTACAGTATGAGTACTTTACTTTGTCAAACTTTTACTTGTCCTTCTTAGAACCAGATGCTCCTTCTGAAGGATTTTGCTTCTCCTTAGGATTGAAATCATAGTTCTTGTTTTTCTTGCCTTTTTTCTTCCCCTTTTCTTACACATTCTTAGTCTCCCCAGTTAAGAGAGCCTGGTTTTTTGAGGATTTGAGGGCTCCCATCTGTACCATCTTATCTTTTTCTTGAATAAGANGAACTAGATGCTCCTTCTGAAGGATTTTGCTTCTCCTTAGGATTGAAATCATAGTTCTTGTTTTTCTTGCCTTTTTTCTTCTCCTTTTCTTACACATTCTTAGTCTCCCCAGTTAAGAGAGCCTGGTTTTTTGAGGATTTGAGGGCTCCCATCTGTACCATCTTATCTTTTTCTTGAATAAGATATTTTGTGAAGGCACAAGGGATGGCATTCTCCAATTAAGAGTTTCAAGTCTCCCGGAGTGAAAGGTGGATACAAACATTGATAATTCTGGGCCAAGTTTTCTCATAATTGAGAGCACCAATTTCTCATCCTTCTTTTCAATCCCACACTGCTTGCACTGCATGATAAGGTATTTGAATTTTAAGAAGAATTGCTGGATTGTTTCGAAGTTTCTGGGTTGAAGATCAATCATCCCATTCTCTAGAATATGGCCTCTCAGCTCATCCTACTTGCCAAATAGATATTCGAGCTTCTCCCAAATTTTCTTTGGATTTTTTAATCCATAAATATGGAAGAGTAAATCCCTAGAGATATGAATGCACATGAAGCCAAATGCTTCATCCAGCTTCTTCAGGTACTTCAAATTCTCAAGAGGTTGTTGGGGTTCAACCTCCTTTCCCATGGTAACCATATAAAATCCTTTGTTACAAAACACTATTTGCATACCATCCCTCCAATCAAGATAGTTGAAGGGTATGAGGATATTGGGTGTTAAGGTTGTTGAATTCTCCATCTTGCAGCTTCAAGGAGAAACAAAATTCTTTGAAATTCTTCAATTTACCTACAAAACACTTTAGTTTGATGTAAAACCAATTCAATCACTCTCCACTTCAACAAGTGCACATTCTCTAGGTGCATAACACCGGTATATACTTCTACGGAAAAAATACAGAGGGAGAAAGACAAGAATACAAGGAATTATGTGGAACCTAATTGATTATGGTGCATCAATGGAATTTTAAGAGGATTTAAGTTGCCATGATTACCTGCAATGATACCATGTTTAATTTAGAAAATATTAGGATCCTTGGGATGGAATGAATTCACTGTGAAAGAAGGTTGAAGGATGAAGAAGCAATCAAGTGTACACTAATCAAACATTCATGGTGACATTGAAAAACAATGAGGAAAAAAATGGTCAACATAACATTACATCAATTATCATTAACCTCTATGTAATATAATGATTATACAATAGGGAGAATCTAAATCCACTAGGTATGATTCAAATTCACCAACTTGGACTGACTCCAGTTCTAACTCAATGTGGGAAATTCACCACTCATAGCTCACTAATGCAACTCAGGACAACTAAATTAGTTCTCACTCAGTTAACTGAACAAAGTAGGTAGGAAAAGGCACCTACCTCCTAAAATTAGCCTAATGTGGCACTAGAATAACTAGATATGAACTAATTGATGCTCATTTGAGGATAAATCA
>LPNX010302192.1:0-17490 GCA_001517045.1 Pseudotsuga menziesii
TACTATGGGCTTACAGAACTACTTGCAAGAAGTTGACAGGCCATACACCCTTTCGACTAGTTTATGGACAAGAAGCTGTCATGCCCATGGAATATATTGTGCCCAGCCTCCGGATCTCTGCTTTCACCGAGATGGATGACCCTGCCATAATCACAGAAATACTGAAGCAGATATTAGAACTTGAGGAGGATAGACTTGTCGCAGGCTTCCAGCAACAGGTACAGAAATCTCGAGAAAAAGCGTGGCACGACAGGCACATCAAGATGAAACATTTTCAGCAGGGTGATCTTGTGCTCCTTTATGACAGCAGATTCATGAAGTTCCCCGAAAAGTTTAAAACACATTGGAAGGGATCGTATGTAGTACAGAAATTTACTGACGGGGGCGCAATTCAGCTAGCCAAGTTAAATGGTGAGCTTTTCCCCTCTATGATAAATGGGAGCCGTTTAAAAAAGTACATAGACAAGCCAGGTACTCAGAACAGGAGATAGCTCCAACTAAATAAGTAACATGCTCGTTGCACTACGTAGTCTATTTTGTCCACAGAATGCGAAGTAACAAGCTGGTCGTAGGTCGCAGGGTCAGGTTGTGTCGAAGTCGAAAATTGTCAAGGTGTGTCGCAACCCAAAATGTGACGGATGGGACATACTGCATTCGGCGGCGCTAGCACGAGCGTTGCTCTCATTACTGGTCATAATGAGATTTTGGGAAAAATCCGGCGCTGTGTGGAGCAGATTCCCGGAACGTCGTCAAATTTGGTATCATGTCTACACCATGATGCCAAATTCAGCATTGAGATTTTATAAGGAGCTATCCCGACTCGTAATTTCTACCTGAAGCACATCCATGACATATTCAGCCTGAACTATGTCGAACGACTATAATGTTCAGACGCTAGTACGGGAAGTAAGGGACAGAGGTCTGCAGCACCTTATAACTACACCGTTAACACAATTTTGCTTGGCTAAGTACATCGACAGGCAGGAGTTTGCTCTAAATTTGCAAAGACGGCCAGGAGTTTGCTCTAACGTAGAGCAACCAAGGGCATGAGGCCTCGCAGAAAGACTCTAGGAAATCCCCCCAAGCCGTCTTTTGGTGTAACAGAACCACGCCAGCTAGGCTCCTCCCGCGGTGGGACACGCAATTCCAGGGGACCCCAAAGTCGTGGATGGTCAAGTATCGGCCATCACAGAACAGGATGGTGTTGCAGGTGGTCGCGATGGCTTTCATCAGTAAAAATGCTACAAAGGACAGAAGTATGCAGCCGGAAGCAGCATGGAGAGCTTCACCAAGCAGTACATTATGTCTCATCAGCGAAATTCTACCACCAGAGAAGCTGAAGAGTGTCCCGGGACGGGCCACTAGTGAGTCTTAGGGGCCTGTTGGGGCGCATACTCCATGTTGGATAACTCCACGGTTAATTAGGAAATTTGTAAGCGGAGCTATGGGCAAAAATAGTCTTAGGGGTGTCAAGGTAAGTCAAAACCCTCTCCTTTGTAATAAACTCGTGGTTTAAATCCAAGGTTCAGGGTTTTTGGGTGCCCATGGTTTAAGACCATGGTTTTGTAAAACTGCGCAGTATAAATAAGCGCTTGTGTAAAAAGGATAGGTTAGGCTTTTTGATGTAAAGAAAGATAAGGCGAAGTAAGGTTGGTTTTTGTAAGGAAAGGATAAGTCCCAGCTGTGTGCGTGGACGACCTCTGCAGCTGTGTGTGCAGAGGGTTTTTATAAGAAAAGGAAGAAAGATCTGCAGCTGTGTGCGCAGAAGCCTGCTGCTGTGTGCGCGGCTGTTAAGGACTGAAGGGATCTGCAGCTGAGTGCGCAGATCAACTGTGGTTTTGAGGAAAGAGGAATAAAACGCAGTTTGTGGACGTAGCCCCTACACTGGGGGTGAACCACGTTGTATTTGGTGTCGTGGTTTTATTGTGTTGTTTCTGCTTCTGTTATTTTCATGCATTAAACTGAATACATCTGATAACATAAGATCATTGCTAGTAATAAGCTTCGCTGTGAATTCCCCGTAGTGGGTTATGCAAGTTTAGTTTGTTTAGTGTGCTGCGAAGTCATATGTGAATGAATGATAAATTTACAAGTGTTGATTAATAATTGCTTTTAAAGGCTAAGGTACAGTAATACCCCTCTCTGCATGCAGAAACCTGATTCTGCGGCACCCCATTGCTGTTTTGGGTGAGACTGCAACCTGCGCGCAGGTTGTTGCCGAAAGGGCCAACACGGTGGGTCTTTTGTTGGCGCGATGCATAAGAGTTAACTCGGGTCTGCCCTATTTCCCAACACATTGATGGGAACCATATTAATACAAAAACCAAAAGCCACCATGCCCTAGCCCTGGAAGCACCACCTCTCCATAGCAAATCCTATGATGTCTGTCGGTCATACGATGAGCTCCTGCCCTCACACATCAGGGGGCAATATGTTAACCAAAAATTTCCTTCACTCAGCTCTACATTGCCTACACCACCCATGGACACCCATACACGACCCTCATTTCACCCCATTGGACCCCCACACCCTAAAAAAGGATTAAGAATGAGCAAAAGGGCTTAAAAACCCCAAAAAAGATCCTAAATAGTTCTCCTAGGGGATAAATCCTCCAAAAAGGGTGTAAAACCCCTCAAAGGAGCTAAAAACCCCAAAAGGAGCTAAAGTTTGAGCGAAAGGGGCTAAAGCCTTGACCAGGGGCTTAGAACCCTAAAAAAGCTATAAATAGAGGGGTGGGGGTCACTCTCAAAACACTTCTCCCTTGCATACTGTTATGCTGCTCGTGGATGCCTTGAGACCATTTGTCTCTCAAGCCACCCACACTCCCTCTCCTCCATATTCCATTGATCCATAGCTTCCCCATCCAAGAGAGGTGCTTCTCCAAGCCAGGGCATGGTGGCCCATTCCATCAAAGAGAAGGTATACCAGTGTTATTTTATGTATTTGCTTTCTAATCCATGGTTTATTTGTAGGTTTATTGCCTAACTTGTTTTGCAGGTATTTTGGTTTCTAACATGTTGTTTCTAGGTAGCTGGAGCTAAACCCTAAAAATATTTGCAGAGGGGTTCCATCCATTCCATTTCTTTTCTATCCTTTTCTTTCTTTCAGTTCTTTTTTTATTTGCATTAACCACCAGGAACCTACCCTTCCGTCCTATAGATGGAAGGTAGCCATTCCTTCCTTGTCGCAAGGGAGAAATCCATGCTACAGAAACATCCATGACAATCACGTTGAAGAGCTTCATAAGGAACCCGTGATTGAACACATTGTTGAAGACTCTCCTCATGTCACCATAACTGAAAACATTGAAGATTTGAGATATTCTCAAGTTTGTTGTAATACTAATATTTTTCCAGAAATCCCTCATGAGGAAACCATTACAGAGATCGACACTTATGAAGAATTTTATGATGTGTATGATGACACTCCTCTATGTTCATCACTTAGGGATGAAGTTTTGGAAAGTTAAAATTCTCATAATATATTTGAAACCAAAACTTTGAAGGATGATTATTATGAACAGGAGGAGGGAAGTTATATCTCAGGATATGATACCAGCAAGGAAGACTCTCTCACATATGACATGGATGGGAGTGATTACTATTGGAATTTCATAGATAATCCAACCAGTGAAAATCTTATTGAGAATCCCATCTATGATATATCCAGCAAGGGGAGTGTCTATTCAAAAATTTGTGGAAGTCCAATCTATGATACATCTGTTAGATCATGTTTTTGTTTTCCATCTTTTAATACTTTTGTTTATGTTTTGGAACTTGGTTTTATTCATTACTCTTAGAAAATTTTGTTTCTTAGGATAGTTTGAATCTTTTTCTTTTAACTGTCATGATTATTTGTTTTTTTTAGCTTTATTTTTTGAAAATTTTGATTTAATTTTATAAGTTAGAGGGCTTATAGTAGGCTTATATGGATTAAAAGGTCTAAAAACAACATAAAAGTTTGATTAAGGTGCCCTTCACTTTTGATGCTCAGATATATCTACTTCCAGGTGTAGTAGCAGATTGGGGAAAGGGTGTACCTATTCAAAAGTTTAAACCTGAGTGGATAGAGCCTATCAAAATCTTACAAAGCTATATCACTTGTGAGGGGAGATTTGCTTTGTGTTTAAGTATCATTTTATATTCCTTCAACATCTCAGTCATGAATCCAAAATGAATCTCCCTTTATTCTTTTTGAAAAGTTTACAGAAGATGTCAAGTAGGGTGAAAGAACATCAGGATCATACAAAACAATCAGTTTTTCACCATGGGATCATAAAACAGATCATAAGTACTGTATTGCAGAAAAGAGAGAAGACATGGAACCACTTCATGTTTTGGTCAGGTTTCAAAACTGAGAAGGAGTAGTCTTAGAAGAGACAGTTAGGTAAGGGTCATATTTGATCAAGAAACTTAAAAAAGGGTCATAGTCAAATATGAAGAAGCTGATGAACCAGGAAAAGCTTCGAATCAGGAAAATGAAAACATTGAACTTGGACAACGAATTAATGTTGAGGAACGCAGAGTTTCAAAGTCAGAGATGAAGGAAGTTGAGTCAGTGGAAGATGTTTTACATGCAGAATCAAATCAAGGTGTAAAGGAAGATGTTAAGGAGCAAAAGTAGAGCCCTATTACAGTAATTTCTGAAGAGGATGAAAAATACTTATCTGATGAGGCTAGAGCTCCTGCTACTAATGAAGCTAGGGTTTGTTCTAAGAAAGAAATACACACCCATTTTGAAGAGGAGACAACGTCACGAAATAAAAGAATGAAGGTTGTTGAATTTTCCTCAATAACTCATCAAGGAAATTTTCTAAAAATGTTAGAAGAAGTTGGAGTAGTCTAGAGACCCAAGACAAGGCCGAAGAACAAGCTTAGGTTAAACATGAAGAAGCTATTAAATCCCAAATTGGCTGTAAAAAATGTTACAGTAATAGAAGATTCATCATCTCAGGAGAAATTGGGAGATAGTGATAATGGCAACAAAGAAGTCATGAAGGGTAGAAAACCAATAGTTTCAAAAGAAAAACTATTCTTCACTGATGCTAAGATCTCATACATTTTCATGGAGGTTCGAAATAAGATGATTCAAGAACAACAACAAAATTATATAAAGAGTTCTTGTATGGAGAAAAAAGAGGTAATTGAAGAAGTTTAGTGCAATGTTGAAGTTGAAGACCATCCAGAGATTCCTGTGACCTTCACAGAGCTTATGAAGGAGGATAAAGAAATATACAAGAAGCTAAAAATCCCATGGGCACCAAAAGGGATGCAACCAATATCAGAAAGTAAATGTATTGATTCTGAAAAGGAAAATATGCAAAGGAGCATTAAGCAATACAAGCATGAAATTGAATATATGCATGAAACTAATGATGGATTCGTTACTGCAAATAGGAGACTTAGAGAAGAATTGGAAGAAGTGAACAATCACTACTAGGAATTGATTGCAGTTTCTAAAGAAGCTCTTAAAAGAAAAATACAAATAGAGAATAAGTTTACAGAGCTAAGGAAAACTATCCATGAGCTGACACAACAGAATGAGGAGTTAGCAAAGAGAGTTTTAGACTTGGAAGCAGACCACTTGATAGCCAGAAGGAAAGCTCAGGATTTGGAGGGAATTGCTCTATCAGCTGAAGCAGCAAAAGACTTGTAAAGTTCTTTAAAGAAGAAGCAGTTATTAGTTAGTTTGAAAAGCTATTTTATTTTTGTGTAATGATAGTTTATATTGAACAATTCGATAGATGACCTAAAAGTAGTTAGGGTTCAGTTATGCAACTGTTTTTTAAGGAACAAAGATAAATGTAAGTCAAAGAAAGGATGAGGGGTTCAATTTTTGTGGCAAGGGGAGGCTATCAAGCTGGTTTATGAGATAAGTGTAAAGACTCTTATGTGTTTTTGATGACTGAATTATGAAATATATGCAACTATATGCCCTTTATATTATTGACTAGTTTCATTTCTAATTTGTGTTAATTACTCAATTGGTATATTCATTTCCTATTTAATGTTTTTATGCTTGAAATGCTTGCTAACTATGGGTGAAACTCAGTATTGTGTTTATTCTATTTGGATTATGGTTTATTTGTTATGCATCTCAGTCATTCAAATGCTCATGATTTAGTATTTGCTTTGGTATTATGACTTTTTTTTCCTCTTGTCTTCAAACTGTACAACCAAAACCCTAGAATACCTTTTTTACTTAATTGAGTTTATTGAGATTGTGTTGGCTTGTTCTCTCATAGTCTGGGAACAATTTCTAGCACTAACATCTTTGGCGCCATTTTCGGGGATGAAGTTGAAAACCTATTTTCCCTGGAATACTCATCATTTCACTTGTTTTGGGAGGTGAAATTAAACCAACAAATTTTAAAGACTACTTTTCACTAGTATTTCATAGTCGCTACTAAGGGAGTGGGAACAAGAAATAGACCTAGTTCACCTTTACAATTGGGTGTCTCAGATCCAGAACAAATATTAAAAAAAACTAGGAAGATCAGAAGGTCTCACTCATCACCATCCCTATGTAACCCTAATCAGTTAGATATTTCATCACCTTTTTCTATTCTAAAGGGAGAAGAACAAGATTCATCTTGGTTGAAGCCTACAATCCCTGTTAGTAATTTTCAATTTTTCATTGATCCTCAATATTTCAAAAAAGAAAAGACTATATCTCATGGTAAAATCCCTTTATTTCACCTCAAAGTTGGTAAAACTCCATTTCAGCCAAGTTCAAGCCAAGTATTTTCATCACCTAAACCAGTCAACTTAAAGATGGCAGCCCAAAATCAACTATTAGACATGATGGACCGAATGGTGGTAGATAGGTATGCACCTTTAGTTTTACCTCAGCCTTTGAATGCACTTCCTGGAAGTGATTACCAAAAATACCTGCCTAGGTTTAATGGACAAGGTGAGACCACAATTGAGGAGCATTGGGATGCCTTTCTCATCTATGCTGATAATCAAAATATTGAGGTCAAGGATGTATGGATGAGGATGTTTGTATAGATTCTTGATGGAGAGGTTAGAAAATGGTTCAGGGACTTGCATGCAAATTCTATCGTTATCATAGAAGAGCTTCAGGACCTTTTCATGAGACAATGGGGTGATACCAAGGATCACACATATTACATCACTGAATTTGGAACCCTTAGGAGAAAGAAGGATGAAACCATAGCTGATTTTTCGAAGAGGTTCAATAAAATGTATGGCAAAATCCCTGCAGAGATAAAACCTTCAGAAAATTCTGCAAAACTCACCTATGCTAATGCTTTTGATCATGAGTTCTCCCTACTCTTGAGATAAAGAAGACCTGTTACTTTAATGAACATGAAGGAGGAAACATTGTTACAGAGAGAAATTCCTATGGCTTGGGGTACCACAACAGACAGCTTGACTCCAGAAATCAATCCTTTCCTATATGCAAGAGAAACCAAATATCTAACACTAAAGGATCTTGATTCGTACCTTGTTCTGGATGGTTGATGTAGATCCCCATTGAGCTTTCCAACTCCAGCTTGAATTGATAAATTGCTTCCTCAACATTCAATAAACAAGACAAGCATGCTATATATAATCATTTTAGACCTACTCTAGCATATATAATCAATAACATATAAGCATTTGAAATCATCCATGGATCAAATATTCATTCAAATACACATTATTGTATAGGAAAAGATATTTCTATTAATATAAAATAGAGATTACAATAGAGACAACCTCTGTCAGCACGTCTGTAAATTGAAGAAATTGAGTCCCCCACTTGGTCCTCCACCACTTAAATCCTCCATCTCTCGGTAGCAAGCTCATAAGAAAAAGGCAATCTTGGGAAGAACACAAAAGTGCTCCAAGGGACAAAGGGATGCAGACTCAAGTATAAGCTTCGGAAATAATGGACTATAGTTTTCTTGCTCTCAATTCCTCATGCCTTCAATGTATCCAAAGGGTTCCTTATATAGCTCTTCAATGGGGTAATGAAGGGTCGAATCCGAGCGATCTCAAGGCATATGTAAGGTGAGGAGACAAGTGAGTCAGATCCACATCAAGGAAAACTCCAAAAGAACTTGGCCTTTTGTACACATCTTGATGTACACGGTTTTAGGGGTCAAACCCGTGTATATACGTGATAAAGGATTTAAAATTCACATATGGAAATTTTTGCATGTTTTTAGGGATGATCTTGTAAAAATCAAAGGTACAAAATTGGTCCATGGGGTCTAAGGAGTCTGCAGAGGGACAGGGAAATCCATAAAAATGCGATTCACCATGTGTGATAAAATCAGCTATAACAGATGCCCCCTAATGTGTGAGGTCAGAGGGGTCATACGATGGTCGAAATACATTATAAGTCCATCCCAGAAGTGAAGTGATGAAGAACCCAGTAGAAGAGCCAGCCATCCAATCAGTACAATACAATGACAATGCTCTGCTTACAACTGCAAATAGATACAGTAGTCCCAGATACATAAGAGTACAATGGCCATGAATATGCATGATACAATATGACATGTGTGGTCATTGCCACATACAATATAAATAGATCAGAATCTCCATGATGAAGATATACAAAGAATCATGATCTCCATGAAGACTGAAGATATATAATGGATCAATATCTCCATAATGGATGGAAATGTATGACATATACTGGAATCAAGTCACGAGAGCTGAAATCTCATGAAGACTGGCACGATCAAGGAGGTAGGATATAAGAGATGCCACCAATATGGAAGCTCTTCTATGCAAACTACTACGCGTACATGCCCTACTATGTGAATAAAGGTGTCAAGGTCGAACATAGTAGTCCATTGTCTGATTACCAGTCATTGATGTATACCGTTAATAGACGCGAGATCACCCACCAATAATGAAAATGGGAATCAATGTACTAGAGTGCAAACTAACAAGTGTGAATAAATTTGTTGAGGTCAAACACTTGAGAGAATCCATCGATCAGGGGACATTGATGTATTCCCAAAAACTGTCAATGGCGAGAGAACCTACCACTAATGACTGCAAGTATCAAGGCACTCAAACATGACTCTATATTCCTATCCTAGAATAAATGATCTAAATTCGATGGGATGAAATCTGTTTGAAGGGGGGCATTAAGGCATCCCCCATCATCCAACACGAGGTACTCAGCAAAGCTGTATAATGTGGAAGGAATTGATCATAAGGTGCATGAACCAGTAACTGTACTAGGAATGGCTGACATGCAAAGTCAAGATAACTGAGGAATGGCCAACCCAAGTTTCAAATTCCTTCGAAAAAGAGCATAAAGGTGAATGGTGATTGAATGTAGGCAGCTTAGACTCGATATGCAAAACTGGGACATCTTTGTGACATAGGAGGCATCGACAAAGGCTCCATATGGATTGGAAGCTTAACCAGTCGATGGAGATAAACTCAGATAAATGAGTACAGCTCCTAAAGTCAAACTATTAACCCAACCAATGGATGTGATATATAGTGCTCTGTTCAAAGGAGACATGACTCGATTTCTTCCAAAGATAACATCTTTTCTTTTATGGATTTTTGGTTTTTTAAAATTTTTTTGGACTTTTTCAAATGTTTGAAAAGCTTGAAAAAGAATAAAATCACTTTAAAGTTACAGAATAGGAGGAGACAAGTGTCAAATGGGAAAACAAACTAGTTCCAAGCAACGGAACATACCTATGCTCAATGCAAGGACACATGTGTAGGATAGCGACACTCGAGGGAAAGTCCCCTCCTGGTAAAAATAGGGAATCAAGCTGCAAAGGATATATAAAATGGCTCTACGTGCCTAGACATGAGACAAGCTCGGGTTATATGGCTGATACTCAAAGTCTATATGGCTGATACTCAAAGTCAGGGAAGTCGGCATAAGGCTCAATGAGGCAGAAAAATATCATCATAATGCAATTACAACTTGACATAAGGGAGTCTTGAGGGAACAGACTAGCAAAATATCAAGAGGAGTATGAGGCTCTTGCGAAATGTCATGGCGATACTATACAACGAACTCCCACACCCTAAACAAAAACTGTCGGCATGGGCACCAAATGCAAATAAGGAGATAAATAGGGTACCCATGTAAGGTCAAGCTCTACCATTCTAATCATCCCACTTCTAAAACAACAAGAAGGTTCCATGACAAGCTATAATGGGTTCGTACCTAAGGTTATAATGAAATGGTCATAAGGTCATGCAAAATGCAAACAGAGGTGAAACCTAACCTATATGACATTTTAAACATCATACCTAAAATTGACATGAACGGGTAAAAACAATGGTCGAAACGGCGCTCAAAATGGTCTCCTACATCATATATTAGTAAAAAATGGTCCAAAAGGGTCAGAAACCAGGGTAAAAATTTTCAAAAATTTCAAAAATTTCTATAAATAGTAAAAAATTCAAAACATTATATAACATTTGAAATTTCTACCCAATTGAGCTCAGAACTTCAAATGAGAATTTCGGGAGATTCAACCGGCGGAATCCCACATCATTTTTTCTAGGTAACTTCCCATGCCCTGCTCTTTCATTTACATGTAAATTTCTCAATTTTCCATGGTCTAATTTGATTTCTAGGCCATCCTAAATTATGCGCCTCAGCCCACGTAGAAATCGAGGATTTTTCTGCCTATAGGGCTGGATATATGCGAAAAAATGCCCCAAAGTCACGTACATACGTGGATGTTTAGCAAACAGTCACGTATGTCGCCGCGTTCAAGTTTTTTAAAGACATCTAATGACCCATGTTGGGGCTCGGACCTTGAAGGTCCTTAATTTTGGAAACTCCGTGGTTTTGGAGTGAAGCTTATAAGCGGAGTTGCAGTCCAAAATAGTCTTAGGGGCTTCTGGGTTGGGTCGAAGCCCCTCCTTTTGTAAATGTCCCTTAGTTTTTGGGTACCCATGGTTTAAGCCCATGGTATTGTAATAGTGCACTTGTATAAATAGGCACTTATGTAAAGGAGTCAAAAAGAAAAAGGCGTTGTGTTATGATGATGATGATGTGATGCAAAGAAGCTAAGGTCTATTTTTTGGTTTAAGGTTAAGTCCCAGCTGAGTGTGTGGACGACCTCTGCAGCTGAGTGCGCAGAGGGTTTTGGAAGGAAGGTTCTGCAGCTGAGTGCACAGATCGAAACTGCATTGCTTTGTAAATTGTTGAATATAAACGTAGTTCTGTGGACGTAGCCCCTACACTGGGGGTGAACCACGTATATCTTGTGTTGTGGTGGTTCTTTTTATTTTGTTCCTGTTATGTTTTTATGCATTTGATAAGTGGATGAATGATGAAATAAGATAAATTGCTAAGTATTAACTTCGCTGTGAATTCCCAGTTAAGGGTTAAGCAAGAAACTGTCTTTTTATCTAAACTGCAAATCTATTTAAGTGAATGTCGATGCTCTGTATTGCATAATTATTCTTTGTTAAGGCTAAAGGTACAATAATATCCCTCTTTCGCCTACAGAAACCTAATTCCGCGGCACCCCATAGCTATTTCGGGTGAGACTGCAACCTGTTTGGAGGTTGTTGCTGAAAGGGCCAACACTGTGGGTATGTTTTTTGGTGCAAAGATAAAAGCATAAGAACCTGGGTCTGCCCCATCCGCCCAACAAATTGGTTCCGTTGCCAGTTGAACCAGTATCTGCTTCAAGAGGGATCTATGTCATACCTGGAGGGATATGTTTTGGAGGCCCTCAGTAAAAGAAATCAGTGACTAGGTTGGATATACTTATCTAAAATTTGCTGAACAAGAGAATAAGGACCCTCGTAGTAGCTCAGACGACTTCTTGCAAAGGTACATTTTTACTGATATTTATGAAATTTTCTTTGCTAGTATCCACATAGAATTGCACCAGTGGTTATCCAGGTTGACAGAAAGAAAGACAAACTTCAAAGAAAATCAGTCTCCTGACTGGACCCCAGAAAGAATTAAGCTGTTGAAAAGTGTGAACAATGTGGTATCAAGAGCTGTTGATTTCTGGACAACGCGAACCCTTGAAGAATTTGTGACGGAGTTCACCATCGACACACATAATTCTTTCAGTGAAGCAGAAAGATAGTTTTTCAAAGGACCAAGGGGTAAGTACCTGAATTCATTAAGTCTGACAATTAAAATGCTCTTGGCTGAGAAAGGTATATTGCTTATCCAATCAGATTGCTAGATTTATTGCTACTAACCTATGTTTGGAAGTGAAAGTGACTTCAATGAGTAAAGTGGTTTGCTTCACAACGATAAAAGATACAAGGGAACTCCTGGATCCTATATCCTAGGCCAGAACACCGATTATACCTCATTAAGTCCAGAAGACTCTGAATCTGAAAAAACCCCTTTTGTTGGAAACCCTCCTATAACTCCACAGTGAAGATCTATTATCCTTGAGAACCCTTCGCAGTATGAAAGTAACCCTAGCCTAAGTAGTCCTGTCACAGGTCAGTCTACCTTAGTAAGTTCCCTTCCTCCTGTTACTAGTATTCCTCCTCCTCCCCCTCCTCTTCCCCCTTGATTCACTGTGGCCCATGTGAATGATGATATCAAGCTCCCAATCATTGAAGGAACTAGATCAGAGGATCCAGAACAGTTTTGGTTCTTATGCAAAGCTGTTTGGACTGCTAAGAATATTGTGGATCAAAATACGAGAAGAGCGCAGCTGTAATGTACCCGACCCTCCGACCGACGAAGAGGACGCTACTAACGCCAAACAAATGGGAAAACAACCCCATGAACATGAACAGACATCAATACTAAAATAAAAAGCTTAACATAATACATACTAAGATGCATAAAACATACAAGGATGCATGGTTACTCAACATTCAACGGAAGCAAACATATACATTCCAGCATTTAGCATGTTCATCATTCTCATGAAACAGTAGATATAACTGCAGAGATGAAATAGTCAGCAGTACTTATCTTTCAATGAAGAACTCGCCTCACAACCAGCTACGTCGCTGCAACATTCCACCCAACCATAGTCCAGCATGCTCATCAATCTCTCAGTAACACTTCCATCCCCAAGCTGGGCATGATTCCTCAAGGAATAGGGGTCAAAACAGACTCACACATAGCCAAGGTACACAAATCAGCCAAGCCCACACAGTAGGGTTTTACCAGGTCATCAAGGATCTAGGAAAGGCTAAATGCCAAGATGGTGGCCTCAACACCAGTCTTCTCATGCATACCCAGCCTCTAATCCCACTCACAATAGTCTGAAAACCAACCACTACATACCGCAGAAAAAAAACCCATTCACAGCTCTGTGAAGAAGGAAAAGACAACCAGGTGACAATCCCACCCAACAGGTGAATCACAGTTCAGATCCACAAGACGACTCAGAGTTGTTCTTGGCCCTAGCATGGCCAAAACAACTCTACAGCAACCCAAAACCAGGGTACATCAACAACCACAACCTCACAATGAATGATGGCAACAATCCATAGTCTGCAATGGATAAGAAATCAAACTCCCAGCACGGACTGGGAAAAACTTAACTGACGAATGCAAAAGAAAACCCAGCAGGAAGACAACAGCCCCAAACACATAATGAATCCATGGTAGCATTACACAGTCCACAAATGGGAGAGAGAACGAGCTCCTAGCATTGACAGAGGAAAACACAAATGCATACCACAATAGACAACATACACGGCTACAATTGGCAAGGGGACATACACATACCACCGAAATCAGTATGGAACCCACAGGCACACAACCCTGAGTGTGAATGGATCCTACACCCAAAAATCCTGAGTGACAACCACAATTTCTCTTGCTCCTTGCGTGAGGAAAACCAATGCATAATTCCTGTGTGTGAGAAGGAGAGAGATAACAACTCTTTGTATGAGGGTGATCAGTCGATGAAGAATCCCCCCAAATGGTGCACATGAGGAAGCCAAACCGTCTCTACATGAGAATGAGCAAGACCAAATCCTATGAAGGGTGGAATCGTGGGAGAGTGGAGTTAAAGTTTCCTCTACCCCATGCGACGTGAAGAGGAGATTTTGCTAGTGGAGTGGGCACGTGGGCAAGGACTAGCAGTCCAGCCACACCCACCACTACTCAGCAATAACTGCCCCCAAATAACAAAAAACATAAGTTTAAATGGGTGGTTGACACATGGAAAACTCCCTATGGCTCCCATGGCTTAGACAATCCCCCCCCTTAACCTTAGGAATCATGCCCTTTTCATTTTTAACGTTGCACCGTCGTAGCTAGTTGTAGGTTTATTTTAATTGATGTGCGTATTTACATAATGCCAAACTGTAATGTGCTGGATAGCATGATATACTATCAGCAACTATCCCCATTTCCGAACATACACAACCAAATCAATGGTGGGGATTTTGCCTTTACCTCCTCACCATGATTAATTACATTATATACATCATGCAAACGACTTCAAAACCGGGGTGTTACAGCAGTTGGTCACCTCTTTCAGAGACCAAGCTTTGACCTGGTTTATGAAGTTTTCCAGTACTCAGAACTATACCTTGGATGATATTAATAAAGTAATGATCAAAGAATTCAAGAAGCCTAAATCAGAGTCACAGTGTATAACCGAACTGAAAGAAATTCAGCAGAAGCGAGGTGAATCAGTTTGGGACTTTGATCAAAGGTTCAAGGTTCTGTTGGATCAAGTTAGTTTCACTATTGGACCAGAACAACATAAAGAATGGTTCATTGCAGCACTATTGCCTCATATCAGGACTCCACTTATGAAAAAGAAGGTTGTTGATCAGCAAGAGGTGCTAGAAATTGCTATGAAACTTGAAACAACTCCTGTTGGAGATAATTCTGGAATAGCCCAAATACAGGCACAGTTAGCAGAAATGGCTTTGGAGCTTCACGACATGAAAAAAGGGAAATCTATTCGAGAAGAGGTTTGGTGTACACGATGTAAGACAGAAGGTCATGACAAAGAATAGTGTCCTGCATTAAGAAATTATTTGAATACTGGTGCACCGAACCCGTTTAACCCTAATGTCCTATATTGTGAGATCTATAGAACAACTGGACAGCATCGACCTGAATATTGCTATCTATTGCAGAGATATGTTCAAGTACCTAAGAATCCCTATTGCAAGTTCTGTAAGTCAGTTGGACACAACTAAGATGAATGTCACAACTTTGACCTCATGAGAGAGCGAACCTATGATGCTTATAGGGTACAAACCGATGCACACGGAAATGATGGATATGGTTACCGTGGTGGTACACTAGGTCGAGTTAATTTCAGAGGTCGTGGTCGTGGTTTTATTCCTGGAAGAGGATGGGGCCAGATTATTTGCTATAACTGTAATCAGGTAAGACATGTAGAGAGAGAATGTTAGAACCCAACTACGACATGTCGATATTGTAGAGCAGTAGATCATGTGATTGAGCAATTCCCACAGTTAATAGCCAAGATACAAGAAAGAAATGGCGCTCCTACTCAGAATGTTCAGATGATTGCTGTAGAGAAAATACCTATCCCAGCCCTTAACGTTGTTACAAGGAGTGGAACTACGATGCAGGTGCATAATAAGGGGAAACATCCCGATGAGGCTTAGGTCCGTAAGACCCCAGAGAAAATTCCAGCCTTCGATGTTGGAAGAGAAAAAGAAACATTTATGGAAGCTAAAAAAGACTTTGCTGATCTGAGAACATCAGTAGCAACTCCGCAACAGCATCAACAATAGTTACAGTTTCAAGAAGCTTCATCGGCTCAAGTAAGTACACTGACATCATTTTTACAGAGTTGTATGAAGCTATTAAGAAATCAGAGTGCTTTGAACGAGTTACAGAAAGTTATTGAGTCTTATGAACCTCAATGAAGCTCTGATAGAAAAAAACTGTTAATAGAGTTAGAAGGATTGGAAGAGAAATGAGATTGCAAGCTCAGATAGGAGATTATGACATGACTGATATAATTTTAGACCTGGGATCAGAAGTGAATGTCCTAACTAAGCAGACATGGGAACAAATGGGAAAACCTACGCTTGAATGGTCCCCTATATAGTTGAGATTAGCCAATCAGTAGAAGATTGTGCCCTTGGGAAGATTCCCTATTGTACCAGTGGATATTGATGGAGTTAGTACCTTAGCAGATTTTGAAGTCATTGAAATAATTGATGATAACAACCCCTATCCAACATTGCTAGGAATTGAATGGGCACTAGACAATTATGCAGTAATCAAACTTAAGAATAGACAGATGACTTTTGAAGGAAAAGGCTTGAGAGTCATAGTACCATTGGACCCTTCTCAAGCAGAAAGGTATACAGAGCCAGTCAGAGATGAAGATCAGGATGTTTTGGATCATATTTACAACATCATAGCTAAAGAAGAAGACTATGTTAACCCTACTACTGAAGGTATATTGGATTGGCAGTGTGACAGTTCTTGCATGACTGATTCAGACGAAGGCCTATAGAATTGGCAGAATCGACTTTATGAGCTACATGGACATCGATGTGCAAGAATTACTAAGTCTATCAGATGGGTTGGCTCACAGACAAGAATATTACCTACTTTTGATGGCTTGACAGACCCAGAAGATTTTATTGTACAATTCTCAGAGCAAGTACCAGATTCACAGAAAATGGAGACTCTAGATTCAGTATTCAGAGCCACAGCTGCTAGATGGTGGAATGGTCATAAAAAGTATATTCATAGTTGGAGAGCTTGTCAAAAGTTTCTTCGCCTGAGATTCATGGATCAAACTCAGGAGGTACGAAGCAGATTTAATGGTAACACTTTCCCTGAGGAACATTTGGAGCAGTGTTATGAAGCATGGAAGCATGTACCTTGTGAAGAATGGGTACATAGGTTTGTACACACTCTGGAACCTGTAGCAAAGAACTGGTATGCAGAGGTGGAGCTTCGCCATGGTACTCTAAGTTGGGTTAGCCTTGTTGATAGTTTTGTGCTCACATTTTCTCTTAATGAGGATTGCCCTGCTTTGGACCCAGCTATCAGGTTGATCCATACTAAGTTGTTTGATGATAAATAAATAGCCGAGTACCAACCTGATTGGAAGGAACAAGAAGCTAATGCAGTAGAATGCTATAACCTCGCCATTGATGAATATGATGACCCTTGCAACATTAATATTCCTGATTCAGAAGGACATTGCGAGGTACATGGACCAACAGTCGAATCACCTGAAGTAACTCAGCCCTTGAAAACAAGGAAAGTAAACATTGGATCAGAATAAATGCCTAAGTATGCTACCATTGGAGATTATTGGGATGAATAAATGGTGAGCAAAGTGACTGAACTTTTCCATGAGTATTAGGACTTATTTCTGATGAAGTTCTCAGAAATGAAAGGTATCCTTGGTGATATAGGAGTGATAAAAATACCTTTGAAAGCTGATGCGAAGCCTGTGAAGCAGCGTCCTTATAGGCTGTGTTACCACCTAAGTTGTACTTAGTGGTTTTTATCAAGTGAGCCCGGTGAACCGGACAGAGCTAACTTGTTCGGACTTCAAAAAGACCTTTGGAAGTACTT
>LPNX010302245.1:1567-88133 GCA_001517045.1 Pseudotsuga menziesii
AGCACAGGATTTGGCAAGAAGTTGCAGCTACCACATCAGTAGCATAACACTGAGCATCCACACAATCAAAAGCACTACACAGTATAGCCTCCAAAGCTTCTTTATTCAGAAATAATGATCAAATACAGAGTTACAATGGCAATCCCTTCAGTCCAGCTCTAACTAGCTTGGAAGAGGGAGCCTCAAGCGGGATATATACAATTTGCAGGCCATCTATCCCATGGGGGTCGCAATTCCTCATGGAATCAAGTGAAATCAACTGATGGAGAGTTCATCAATGCAGAACTGAGGCTGAACTGAGCCTACTTGTCAACTGGGGGCCTGTTCTGGCTGACACATCAACCCATACACTGACACATTGGCCCAAAACTCATCCAGATGAGCCAAAACATGTTGAGGAGAGAGGGAGGGCGAAATTACCCATAAAGGAGGCTCAAGATCAACTCTGGATCTGATTTGATCACCTCCTTCAGTCAAGGATTTGTCAGATCCAGTCAATCTGCTTCATATCTGACTGATTTCAATCAAATCGGCTCAGAATCCACTGATTTATTGATTTTGGATTTACTCCAGTACTCATCAATTTATTAATTAAAATAATGAATAATTGATTTTTGGGGCTTTCTGACTTGAGTGATGGAAAATCACTCAAAACTAGGAAAGAGTGGGTCCATGGGTTTACATGGTGCTCTTAGCTTGAAAATGAGCACCTACATGACTGAAACTGATTATTTGTCCCACTTTTATTACAAAATCAATTTTTCCAATTAAACTATTAAAAAATAGCCAAAGTTTTGGAAAAATTAAATTTTAATAAAAACACTGAAAAAACTGAAAAATTGAAAAATTGAAAAACACCTAGGGGCACTTAGACATGTTCATATGACTCGAAAATGATGTCTAGCATGCTTATACATTGACACATAGACTCTAATAACCTCAATAGGCCCAAATGCCAAGCCGACCACCCCAACTTTGGAGGTATGGAGTGAAAAACTAAGAAATTATCAGTCGTTTATTCAACAACCGATAATAACCAAGGGAAAAAACACCCTAGGCTGATCAGATTGACAAATAAAGTCTAAGAGACCGAGTCTTTTACAGACACTATCATGCTAGAACATTTATTACAATTCCCCCATGGGGTATGAACATGTGATATGATACAACAAGCACTTCCCAGAAGTACTTCCAAAGGTCCTTTGAAGTCCGAACAAGTTAACCCTGTCCGATTCACTAGGCTCACTTGATAAAAAACCACCAAGTACAACTTAGGTGGTAACAGCTAGGCCTTCACCTGGTGTGCCATCTTTCTTCTATTCAGAAGGATGGTACACTTTTATTCCACACCACCTCCCTATGTTCAGGCTTCAGGTAAGATCTGAACTCTACATATTTTGGTATGGTAGTCTTAAACCACTTCTCTCCTATTGTAGGGAGTTTAGTCACTTCGGTAATTAGGGTTTCATCTATCAGGAATTATTCTTTTCCTATGAATTCCTTGGAGGCATCGAAAGGGAGGGGAAATGCCTCAGCCACATGTTGATGTGAACCTTGAATCTTCTCACAAAATGTATAGAATCCAACATCCTTGAAAAATTGATATACTTCTTGATGTGCCTCCAGGTAGCTGATATCTCCCAACTCCTGCTTGAGAGAAAGTCCTCCCTTATTCATCTTACTGAATGGTACTCTTGGGTACCTGCAACAATAAAACTCAAGCTCTGTGGAATAGTGTCTTTTAGGAGGCTGCCTCTCAGAGATGGTTCTTTGGTGGAGAGAAATGCTTAATTAGAAGGTCGAGTGTACAAAAGGATGGGAAATGATTATGAGGGCTTTTAGTTGTATGATTGATG
This sequence comes from Pseudotsuga menziesii, assembly GCA_001517045.1. Lineage (NCBI taxonomy): Eukaryota > Viridiplantae > Streptophyta > Pinopsida > Pinales > Pinaceae > Pseudotsuga > Pseudotsuga menziesii. The sequence continues at coordinate 3,424 of LPNX010302245.1, forward strand.
CTTAGGTTAGAGGGTGATGTCTCCATTTGATCTTTTCGAGACTCCTTTCCCAACAATCATGTCAAAATCAACCTAGACATGCGGTGGGATTTTCTGCAGTTCTGTGGACAGATGGAGAGTGTTTCATCACATCAATCCTTATTACTTTCAATAACGACCTCCTTACTCATTTCCTCACATAGTTATGCAGCCTCCTATCCTTTCGGTGGTTTATCATGCCATTTAATGATCATTGCTTGGCTGACGAGGTCTGATTTGACATATGTCTAACCATTTCTCTCTGTTTCCTTTTTGGTGGTTAACAGTATTCAGGAATTTGTTTTCTAGCTGCCGAAAAGATGGCTTTTGGTGGCTAAGGAAATGCCAACCCTTTCGCCCAAGCCACCGAAACCATTTTCCCCATGTCACGGTGAAACTTAGCTTTTGGTGGATAGTGGTCTCCCTAAAAATTCCTTTTAACCACCGAAAACTCGTCCTTTTGGTGGCTAATGAAATGTCAGAGCTTTTTCCTAAGCCACCGAAAGTGCTTTTTCCCCAATGGATTTTTTCATGCTTTCGGCGGTTAACGCCCTTCTTGGACTATTTACTAAGCTGCTGAAAGCAACACTTTTCGGTGGCTAATGAGATGTTTGAATTCTCACCTAAGCCACCAAAAGTGCCTTTACCAATGTCATTGTTTGTCCACTTTCGACGGTTAACACCCTTCTTGGATTGTTCACTAAGTTGTTGAAAGAAACACTTTTCGATGGCTAATGAGTCATTTGAAGTCTCTCCTAAGCCACTGAAAGTGTTTTTACCATTTACTCGATCGGGCCCACTTTCAGTGGTTAACCTTTATCCTGCGTTAAACTGTTAGTTTCTGAAGAAAAGCATTTCGGTGGCTAATGAGATATTAAGAACCTCACCTAAGCCACCGAAAGCTAAAACTTCCAATTTCTTCAACCATAGCACAAAAAGAGACTTTCAATTTGTTATTCATCCTTAAATCTTTCATGACATGACTCGAATTTTTCATACTATCAAAATAAATTTATTTTGGGAGATAACAATACCTTTACATCTGGGATTCACAGAATATTACCCTTCAAATCAGCTGCAAAAGAAACTTTAGTTGAGATTTCTTGTACACATATAAAACTCTACTTTTTTTCTTCTGTTTAATAGATATCTTCCTCAAGATTCAAATCAGATGTCTCCTCCATTTTTTCCTCCTCCAAAACGCGTTCTTTCTCATCGTCCAACTCCTTTCCTCGATTTTCATCACCAAGATCTCTGAATCTTTGACACAAACTCTTTTCCTGAGGGTTATCCTATACTAAATCTTCAATCGCCTATTTTTTAAATCACTTAACAAAAGAAAATTGTTTATTTTTCAAGATTTTCTTTACCTAATCACCCTGTTCATTGGTAATCCCATACCATAATAAGAAGTGATCCAAGCTCCTATTTTTATTCTACAAAACTGTACATATGATCAATGTGATTAAGCCATGGTGAAATACTGACTATTTTATATGATCAAAATGTCCCTTGATTCGTTTTGACGTATTCTAAAGAATTTTTAAAAGAAGGAAGGGAAAATTCATCTTGGACTATTGATTCAAATGCTGTAAAAATCTAACATGATATTTAAAAACTGATGCAAACCTTACATCACATGTAATATATCTATGTATAATACCAGCTTCCTCTTTCCATTCTGGCTTAAACTTTTCTAATTGAACCCATTTTCCCCAGTCTAGCGTTTCATTTCCTGGTAGTAAGAAAACATTAGGGTCAAACCTGAAAGGAATCTTTTTAAACTAGGATTCTCCCTCTATCGAGACGCCAGTGGCTTCAGCTATTAAATCCTTTATGAGCTCAAATTTGAGAGTATTGAATGTTAAAGTTCCATTGATGAAATTTTAGGTGAAATGATGTGAAACTTCAAGATTAAAGGAAGTGATCTTTTCAAAAAAGTTGAACCACCCTACTGCTCTAAACAAGGTTGCACATTCAAGAAATTTAGTATCCCAATCGGTGTCTGTAGGCTCAAACCTATTAATATTCCCACTCTTTCCCATACCTATATTGTAATTTATCTTATTCACTTTTTTTGGAAAATTCAATCATTTTCAAACTATGTGTCTACAACAGTGAAATTCATAACCCAAAACTAGAAATAGTGGCGGTTCAAAACCACAATTTCCTCAATGATATTCACAAAACTTCATACATTTGTCATGATATATGGAACAAGGCTATGTACATGTCTCATGATATTTTGAGCAGGTGTCCGAACACTTCCCAACATCCTCCACTGCAAAGGCCATGCTATATCATCATTCAACCACTCTTTCTAATGATTTATGATTCCTATAGTGCTCTAGTGTATAGATCCTAAATTTTGCGCTACGGTAAAATCTCATCTCATCATGACATTTAAGCAAAGAAACTCAAAATATACGTTAAACCTTGGATATACACCTTGGAATAGATTTAGATCAGCATTTGTAGACTTTGAAAGAGATATAATACTTAATAAGCCATTCAAAAGAAAACTTAAGAAAGAAAAGAAATAAATTAAAACAAAACTATAACCCATAAAACAAAAAAGGCATTAAAATTTAAAACAAGCTAAAAATCAAAATTAAATAAGAAATAAACCTTTGAAAAAACAACACACAAAGACTAGGAATGGTTTTCAGTCTTAACACTTGCTATTTTTCAAGAAATACTTGCTTCATCTGCTCCCAAGTTGTGACATTTTCACCACCCAAGCTCATAAACCAGCGTAGGGAATTGTCTTTTAAGGTCATAGGAAAGAGTTTCAGTTTTTGTTCAATATAGGTGTAGTCATAACTTTGACAGATAATGTTGAACTTAAAGAGGAACTCATATGGATATTTTGCGGCCTTCCCAAGAAAGCGGGGTAACACTGAGGGTCAAATATTCTTCATGGGTCATGTCTAGTTGGTTGCCAAATGGGGAACTAGAGTGTTGAAACTACATCCTCATGATGGAGGTCACCATCATCATTATGATTTTTCCCTAATTCTTCCTCATGATCGTCATGGTGACGTTCATTATTCATTTTTAACTCCTCCTCTTCCTATTTCTGATTCTTATAATCTTCAAAATTATGTCAAAACTATAACCACTTCTCTGTTATAACTTCCTTTCTGTCTATTTGGTAAACATCATATGGTCCACCTATTCCCACAAAAGTACCCCAATCTCCTGGAATTTCTTCCACAGGGACAACTAGATGGTGTCCCAGCTCCTACTATTCTCTCCACCATTGACACTGATGCTTCTGGCCTAAGAGAAACAAGGATTCTTCTTATAGATGATGGTTCTTGATTTTGAGCTCCAATAGAACAATTAGCCCTGACAACTAGTTCAGCAACGAATGCCTTTCTCCCTAAGCCTCGGCTACAACCATGACTTCTACCACTTTCCAAGTTAGTATTTTGGAGAGTTCTGGGAATATCCCGTTGATTTGTTCTCTTATTCATGCAAACCTATAAATCATGCAAGCTTAAAATTATACCTATTGAAGTAAATAAACCAACTCAACTACTACTATTCCTATTAATTACCATCCCTAGAAATGACACCAAAATGTTGGGCACTCTATATACTCATTAATTACTTAAGAGGAAGAGTGTTCAATATTTAATTGTCAACCCAAGGAAGTCTGTTATTTCAAAGGAAATTAGAAAAGTATGTTCATAGACAGTTTCAGTAGTTGATAACTAAAATGAAAGTCACTCAATTCTAATTATTGTTCAGCCAACTTAGCTCCCTGTAAGAAATCAAAGTAACATTAGCCATCTAGGAAAATAACTTATGTTTCCTATCATACTAATCTGAAGGTTTATGATATAAAGAGAAATCCAACTAGAATTACTTTTGCATGAAATGATAGTCTAATCTACCAAATCAGAATATCTCTACTAATTAATCAAACAACAAATTCATCAAAGCAAAGGACTTATCTAATTAGGAAAAATCTATAAAGATAAATAGCGCGAACACACAGGGGCTGACCAAGTCTGTAACAACTACTACACACTTTTGCATAAAAGTAAAGACTAACTACACAGTCAACTATCACGCCAAATCAACTACAACAAACCAAAGGAAAAATAACAGATGCGATCACTAAACAAATGCAGTTGCAGCTAACCATGAAAATATATCAACTAAAATTCCACACTTAAATAGAAATAAAATAAACTATAGCATTTAAGCTATTAGCAACTTTGTTAGAAGGTAGGACCTTGCCTTCAAATAGATATGCCGTTGAAAACTCACAAAGGCTGCAACAAATAAATAATGAGAATTATCACTCTTTTATTAATATAAAAATTGTATTTATAGTCATAGGAAATCTAGTGTGATTCTTACAACTTGTGATCGAATCCAACCCTTCGCTCTCCTTGTCTACGTATATTTATACAAGAACAAAGCTAATATATTACATCAATTTCGGGTAGCCATGAATATATTTGATCTTTAGGCTGTCGAATCATCGAGACACTTATAGCTAACAATAATTGCACGAAATCATCTTGGGAATGAATAAGCTTTTACTTCGAGTTGTTCCACGATTTGACAAGCCCAGCAACTTGTGAAAGATTCTCAGGGAGTTTCAGTTGCAACCATTGAAGCATATCCAAGATTCCTTATGCATTTAAGGTTGACCATGTTGTTTGACCAGGTAGTTGATTCCAAATGAGACTAACTTCTAGATATGACGAGCTATTACAGTTGTAACACCTGGATATGACAAACTGTTATTGTTGCGCCACTTGTGATTCTGAATATTTCTTTCAAAACATGGACAAATCAGCACAACGAGAGGTAAAATTCATTATCATAAATAAAACCAAGCATAAAAAGAAATAATAGATAATGATTTATACCTTGGATGTTTTATGCTTGTTTGTATGAGAAGGATAAGGATTCTGCTGCAAAATAGGGATGAAAATAGGGAAAAGGATGGAACAGATTATGTCAAAAAGGGGTAAATCCAGGACCCAACAGTAACCTTAGTCACTTCTCCAAAATTATTTGGAAGTCAAAACCTCCTAGGGGAGATCCCTATGTAACTCTTCAAAAGACACCTAGATAGAAAATATATCTCCTATGTGTGTAGGGTTTGTGACCAGTGGCTAATGGAGTCTAGAAGAGGATATGAATAATACAAGTTCATTCATCCAAAGGTTAGCCAATTGCATAACTAATTAGTTCCAATACGTAGATAACAAGTGAAATGTGTAGGAATTAGCAAAAATACATGCATCTCATAAGTATTTATCATTGTCAAATAGTCATTTATAGCACATGTACATGAGTATGTATCAATCAGGCATGCTAATATTTTAGGCATTTACTTTAGTATAAGAAACAACAATGTGCATGTAATCAAGCATTTACAAAACAATTTGCATCAAATTTGAAAGTGTTTATTAGTAACAATATCATATATAGTATGCAGTAGTTCACATAAACAAAATTAACAATGTCCTTCCAATTCATACCAACAAAGGATAGTCACCATCTACTTAGTGTTTACAAGTCATTTTGCAAGGTTCAATGGATTGAAGTGTAAGGGAAGGTACACCTAAGTAAATTGGGGGCACAAAATTTTAGGGCACATAATTTTACGGTCTAAAACTTTAGGGTGCAAAATTTTAGGGCCTGGAATTTTAAGGAGGGCACGGAATTTTAGGGCCTGATATTTTAGGCACGAAATTTTAGGGCCCAGAACTTTAGGCCCTTGAATTTTAGTAACCTAAAATTTTTGGAGGCCCTAAATTGGTCAAATATTTGATTTTATGAGACTTTTATAAAAAATTTAGACCTAAATTTAACCTAAAAGTAAATCTAAACTAATCCTCAACTAACCCTATAGCTAGGTTTTTTAGAACAAAAAAAGTGTCAAAACCCAAGGGAAACCTTGCCCTAGCAAAATCCCTACCCAACCTAGAGCTTCTAGGGAGGATGGCTCATTAGAGGAAATTTCAACTCAAAATGGGCCTTGTTTGTGCCAGAAATTGTTTCCAAGGCCAGAGAAACAAGCCAACACAATCTCAAACAAAATTCAATAAAGAAAACAAAGTTTTAGGGTTTCTATAATATGTTTTTGGTTATGAACTTTGGGAAAACACAGGGAATGCATTCATGAGTAAAATAACTACTGAATCATAAGCAAATGAAGATAAAGATGCATGACATATCCAACAAGATCCAACAGAAACAACATTGAGGTTCATACATAAATGACAGGCATTACGAGCATATAAACATAAACCAGTCAATGAATCTATCATTTTAAGCAGCTAAACAAGATGAAAAATGAAGCCAATGCATAAAACTGAAGGATAAAAGTCATATATATCTCATAATTTCATCAACAACTGCATACAAGAGCTTTGTACCTCACTCATGAACAAATCTGAAAACTAACTGAGTTTGAAGACCTCCTGACAGCTCCCAAAAATCCAACCCTCTCAATCACTTTCTAAACTCTCTAAATAGTAATCTTTTACAAAATCAGTTGGGTCTAAAACCCTAACTGTCTTCCATCTACTCGCTGAGGTAAAGTAGAAAGTATAAACTTACAAATTACAAAATATGCTAAAAATAGCAAATCACTAACATATGTGTTTATCAAAAAGATAACAACTAACTAAATGAACAACTGACTTATAGATCTTTTGTTGCTTCAGCTAGTAGGGCGATCCCATCTAAAACTTGAGCTCTTCTCTTAGTTTTCTTCTGCTCCTGCTCTGTTGGGCAATTGGGCAGACCTGAGTTTAATCCTTTAGCTTCACAACAACAAAAGACCCATAGTGTTGGCCCTTTCGGCAACAACCCGCGAGCAGGTTGCAGTTTCACCTGAAACAGCTATGGGGTGCCGCAGAATCAGGTTTCTGCAAGCGGAGAGGGATATTACTGTACCTTATCCTTTAATAACTTATAATCAATAACCACAGAGTTCCAACATTCACAAATGCATATATATAACTTCACAGATAAATAAACAACAGCGACTTGCTTAACCCACTACGGGGAATTCACAGCGAAGCTTCTTATTAGCAGTGATCTTATCAATCAGATTTATCTAATTATTAATGCATACAAGAAAATGAAACAATAACACAAGAACCACAACACCAGATATAACGTGGTTCACCCCTAGTGTAGAGGCTACATCCACAGAACTGTGTTTTATTCAACTTTCTACAAAATCACAGTTCTGATCTGCGCACTCAGCTGCAGATATCCTTAGGTCCCTTAAGCCATGCACACAGCAGCAGGCCTCTACACACATAGCTGCAGATTCTTCCTTAATCTCTTACAAAATACCCTCTACGCACACAGCTGCAGAGGTCGTCCACGCACACAACTGGGACTTAACCTTTCCTTATGAAACATCCTTAGCTTCGCCTTAATTTCCTTTACATCAAAAACCTAACCTTTCTTTACTTACAAAAGTGCCTATTTATATATCGCACTATTACAAAACCATGGACATAAACCATGGGAATTACAACCCTAAACCCTAGACTTAAGCCATGGGTTTATTACAAAAGAGGGCTTTGACTCAACCCCCGACACCCCTAAGACTATTTTGAGTCAAAACCCATGGAATTACCCATCCTAAGGACCGTTAGGGTGTGCGTCCCAACAGGCCCCTAAGACTCACTAGTGGCCCGTCTCGGGACACTCTTTTGCTATTCGGTCAGTAGAATCCCGCTGGCGCACCAACCGAGTGGGCTGCTTGCTAAGGCTCTACATACTGTTGTCAGCTGCTTGCTTCCTTCTTTTGTAAGATTGATGCTGATGAGGTCGTTTGGATCCATCTGCAACCCCACCCTTTGCTCGGGTTGCCGACGCTTAACCATCCACAACTTGGGGACCCCTGGAATTGTGTGTCATGCTGCATAAGACACATAGCTGCCATGGTTCTGCTACGCCGGAAGTTTTCATGGCGGGGTTCCCCAGAGTCTTCTTACGAGGTCTTATGGCTTTCGTTGCTCCACGTTAGGGAAAATTTGTGCCTGCCTTTGCTTGATTTAGAGAAAACTTGTGCCTACCTTTGTACCTCAATCGAATACGACTGTACTGGAGGATTACTTAGAAGGTTCTGCAGACCTCTCTCTCTGAACTCTCGTACCAGCTCCTGGACTTCACAATTGTTTGACATGGCTCCACCTAGGCAAACTCCAAGAAGTGCTTTGTGGAGGATTTCACAGGCCAATGCAGCTTTCTTATAGAATTCCGTTATAGAATCGGTCATCATAGTGTATTAATGACGCCAATGCTGCTTGAATGCCAGAAATCTTGTCACACACAGCCTCAGATTTCCCCAAAATCTCATAATTACGGGTATCAAGAGTAGCTCACGTGTCGGCGCCGCCAAATCCATTTCGTCCCATCCGTCACATTCTAGGCTGCGACACATCTTGGACCTACGTCATAACAACGACCTTCCACTTCGACACCGTATGACCCTGTGACTCACGACCAACCTTCGGCTTCCCCTACTTCATCCTTTAGACGAAATAGACTGCGACATTCCATAATGCGAAGAACAACTTTTCTTATGGTCTAGTACCTAACTTTAGTTGTTCTTGGTACGTAGACTTTTATTTCTTGGGGTTACCACCGGTTCTAATTGCCTGGCCTGTCCCTGTACTTTTTTAGACGACTTCCATTTATCATAGAAGGAAAAAGTTCTCGATTTAACTTAGCTAGTTGGACTGCGCCTCCATCAGTAACTTTCTGCACTATATATGGTCCCTTCCAATGTGTCTTGAACTTTCTTGGGAACTTCATGAATTTACTGTCATATAAAAGTACAAGATCACCCTGCTGGAATTGTTTCTTCTTGATGTGTCTGTCGTGCCATGCTTTTTCTCGAGCTTTCTACACCTGTTGCTGGAACCCTGCAAGAAATCTATCTTCGTCGAGTTCCAGTATCTTTTTCAGTCTTTGTATCATTACGGCTGGGTCATCCATCTCGGTGAAAGCATATATTCTGAGGCTAGGAACAATGTACTCCATGGGCATAATGGCTTCTTTCCCATAGACCAACCGAAAAGGTGTATGGCCTGTCAACTTCTTGCAAGTAGTTCTATAATCCCATAGTACTGCTGGAATTCGAAGATCCCAATCATTTCTGTTAGCATTACAAACCTTCGTCAAAGCATGCTCAAGGATCTTATTAAAATCTTCGACAGTCCCATTTGCTTGGGGATGATAGGCTGTAATTTTCTAATGATACACTTGAAATTCTTCAGTCAATACTTCAATAGTTTTATTTAGGAAGTGTGATCCTTGATCGCTCATAAGAACGCGAGGACACCCAAACCTGGACAAGATGTGGTCAAAGATGAATTTCGCAGCTGTAGCAGCGCTATAGTTCTTGACTGGTTGAGCTTCAACCCAACGGGTAAGGTAGTCAGTCGCTGTAATAATATATCTCGCTCCGGACTTCTTCCCAGGGGCATTGATGGGCCAACAAAGTCAATAGCCCATTTTTCAAAGGCTTGTAAGGTTATCTGTGGGACTAGCGGCATTTCATCCTGCCTGGATGGTTTACCTGTCCTCTGACAGACATCGCAGTTGTGGCAATATTCTCTTGCGTCCTTGTGCACTATGGGCCACCATAAACTGGCTGTCAAAATATTCTGCGCTGTAGCTTTCCCTACATAGTGACCTCTTGTTGCGCCAGAGTGTGCCTCATCCAAAATTAGTGGCCGTTCATGCTCTAGGACACATCTGTGCAATATTTCATCTGGTCCCATTTTATACAGCTGTCCCGCTATCAAGGTGAAGTCCACTGCTCGAACCACCAACTGCTTCTTCTGCTGTGTGGTCATCTTGGGAGGTGGAAAACTTGTAGACAAGTATTGAACAATATCCTAAAAATATTCATCAACCATTTGGATAGCAAATAACTAGGCATCAGGAAGACCTTTGTCCAAACTAGTAGGTTCTTCACCTGACTCGAGCCTCGACAAGTGGTCAGGTCCTAGGTTAAGTCTTCCAGGCTTAACAATGATCTCAAAATCATATTCCTGGAACAGAATCAACCATCTGCATATTCTTCCACCTAGCATAGGCTTGTTAACCAAATACTTCAAAGCAGAATGGTCAATAAACATCTTAAAATGAGATCCTAGCAGATAATGTCAAAACTTCTGTAGTGCATATACCATAGCAAGGCCTTTGCGTTCTGTCGTAGTATAATTTTTCTCTGCTGTGGACAATTTTCTGCTTGCAAAAGAAATAGGGTGATCGATGTTACCTGCACCGGGCTGAGCTAGCACAGTACCCAGAGCAATGGAAGATGCATCAACATGCACATGAAACTCCTTGTTCCAGTTAGGAAATACTAGAATAGGGCCAGTGACCATTTTTTCCTTCAAGATATCTAAGCTTGCTTGGCACTCTGGTGTCCATTCGAATTTAATATCTTTCTTCAGCTATCTTTCCATCGAAGCAGTAATCTGGGCATATCCTTGGATGAATTTCCTGTAGTAACCGGTGTGACCAAGCGTCATGCGAAGTTGTTTGATGGACTTCGGGGGGGGGCAGGTTCACAATAATAGCTATCTTCATGGGATCCATAATTAATCCCTGTTTACATACAACGTGACCAAGCAGAATTCCAAAAGGTGCGCAAAAGATACACTTTTTTAAATTCAAGGAAATCTGGTGCTGTCTGCACTTGTTCAACATCAGTCTCAAACTAGTTATATGGTCTTTTACTAGCCCAAAAATAGTCCAATCATCAAAATACACTTCTAAGAATTTATGTATATATTCCTTAAATGTGGAGATGACTACTCTAGAAAATATAGCATGTGCATTATTCAACCCAAAGGGAATAACAGTATACTGGAAGGATCCCATTTTGGTAGCAAAGGTTGTCTTATGTCGATCCTCTGTAGCAATTCGGATCTAATGGTAACCAGAAAAACCATCGGTAAAAGAGTACACTTCTTGACCCCCAACATTGTCAAGCACTTCGTCTGTAAAGGGGGTGGGAAAGGGATCATGCAGACAGGCATCATTTAGTTTCCTTAGATCGACATAGATTCGGATTTCACTCTTAGTCTTCTTCTCTTGTACCACCATAGGAATGACCCACTCAGATTCCTCAACAGGTTCAATTATCCCTGCAGCAAGCATCTTATCTAGCTCCGCCTTAACCTTTTCCTTATACTTTGGATTCAATCTATAAGGACGCTGCTTCACAGGCTTTGCATCAGGTTTCAAAGGAATCTTCATTACACCGATATCACCCAGGATACCCTTCATTTTGGAAAAATTCGTCGGAAAGAGATCCTGGTACTCATGGAGAAGTTGGGTTACTTTGCTTACCATTTCATCATCCCAATAGTCGCCAATGGTAGCAAACTTAGGTTGTTCTTTAGATCCGATGTTAACTGTGCACGTCTTCAGGGGCTGAGTCACTTTCGGGGCTTCTACTGCTGGTCCATGCACCTCACAGCATCCTTCTAACTTAGGAATATCAATATTGCGTGGGTCATCATCCTCGTCAATTGCGAAGTTATAGCATTCGACTGCGTGGGCTTCTTGCACGGTCCAATCAGGTCGATGTTCTACTAGTTATTGGTCATCAAATACCTTAGTATGGATTATCCTGATAGATGCATCTAGAGCTGGACAGACATCATTAGTAGAGAAAGTATGCATAAAACTATGAACAAGATAGTCCCAACTTACAGTATCTTGGTGGAGCTCAGCCTCCGCGTACCAATTCTTCGCTATCGGTTCCAGCGTATGTACAAATCTATGTACCCATTCGTCTTGAGGTACATGCTTCCATGCCTTGTAGCACTTTGCCAAATGTTCCTGGGGACTAGATTTTCCATCAAACTTGCTTCGCATCTCCTTAGGCGGGTCCTTAAATCTCAGGAAAAGGAGCTTCTGACAAGCTTCCCAGCTAGGAATCTGCTTCTTATGGCCCTTCCACCATCTGGCTGCTGTGGCTCTAAATGCTGATTCTAGAGCTTCCAGTTTCTGTGACTCAGGTGCCTGGCTTGAAAATTGTGCAATGAACGGTTCAGGGTCTATCAGGCCATCAAAAACAGGTAAAGCTCTTGGTTGTGAATTGAGCCATCTGAGGGACTTGGTAGTTTGGCCACTTCTGTGTCCATGGTGCTCATATAATTGGTTCTACCAACTTTCTAAGTCATCTTTAGAGTCCATCATACAGGAGCTACCAGACTCCCAACCCGCGGCAGGGGGATCTTCATAACTTTCTTCCTGCGTAGTGATATTGTAAATGGGCTCCAAATCATCCTGATCTTCATGTTGTAGTGGTTTTGTATACCGGTCTCCTTGTGAGGGATCCAGGGGTAGGATAACTCTGAAGTCTTTCCCTTCGAAGATCATCTGTCTCTTCTTTAGGTTAATGACTGCATCATTTTCCATCGCCCATTCAATTCCTAACAAGGTTGGGTAGGGATTGCTATCATCAATGATCTCAATCACTTCAAAGTCCGCGACAGTACTGACCCCGTCAATATCTATTTGGACACTCAGGAATCTCCCTAGAGGCACAATCCTTTGCTGGTTGGCTAACGTCAGCTGGATAGGGGACCAGGTAAGGGCAGGTTTTCCCATTTGTTCCCAAGTTTGTTTAGTTAAAACATTTACGTCGGATCCTAAGTCCAAAATAACATCAGTCATATCGTATGCTCCTATCTGAGCATTCAATCTCATTTCCCTGCCGGTTCTGCTAACTCTATGAACAGTGTTGTCCTGACCAGAGCTTTGCTGGGGTCCACAGGAAGCAATGACTTTCTGTGACTCAGTCAAAGCATCCTGATTTCTTAAAAGTTTGAGGCAACTCTGTAAAAAGGAAGACAGTGTACTTACTTTATCCAGCAGAGCTTCTTGGGGCTACGAAGGTAGTTGATGTGGTTGCGCAGGTGCAACGGATGTGCTAGGGCCAGCAAAATCTTTCTTGACTTCCATAAATGTCTCTTTTTCTCTTGTGATATCAAATGCCGGGATTTTATCAGGAGCTTTACGAACCCAAGTGTTGGCAGGCCGTTTTTCCGTATGCTGCATGTGTGTCATAGCTCCACTCCGTGTGACAACATTGACGGTTGTGGCAGGTCGGGGTTCAACTGAAATCATCTGGATGTTCTGCATAGGGGTACTCTGTCATGCCTGAATCTTAGCTATGAGTTGCGGGCACTGCTCGATCACATGATCTACCACGCGGCAATACTGACATGTCGTAGTGGGGTTCCGACAATCCCTATCAAGGTGCCTGGCTTGGTTACAGTTGTAACACACCAACTGGCCTCTGCCTCATCCGGCCATACCACCATGGCCTCCAGAAGTACCTCTACTTAGTCCTTCATTGTGCACCCGATAGGCGTCATAGGTGCGACACTCATATTCATTATGCCCTACAGACTTGCAGAAGTTACAGTAGGGGTTCTTAGGTCCTTGTCCATACCTTTGCAGTAGGTAACAGTTCTCAGGTCGATGCTGACCTGTCATTCTGTAGAGCTCACAATATAGGACTTGCGGTGGAAATGGGTTTGGCACACCCGTATTCAGGTACTTGCTTACCAGAGGGCACCGTTCCTTGTCGTGACCTTCGGTCCGACATTGTGTACACCAAACCTCTTCGTGGTCAGTATTTCCCTTCTTCATATCGTGAATATCCAGAGCCATCGCTGCCAACTGCGCCTGGATTTGTGAAAGACCAGAATTATCTCCGACAGGGGCGGTCTCTAGCTTCATTGCGATTTCCAGAGCCTCTTGCTGGTCAGTAACCTTCTGTTGCATAAGTAGAGTTCTGATATGTGGTAATAATGCTACAATAAACCACTCCTTGTGCTGTGCAGGACTAATGGTGAAGCTGACTTGGTCCAGTAGAACTTTGAATCTCTGGTCAAAGTCCCACACTGATTCGTCGCGTCACTGCTAAATCTCTTTCAGTTCAGTGATACTCTGCGATTCTGATTTGGGCTTCTTAAATTCCTCGATTATGGCTGCCTTAATCTCATCTAAAGTAGGGCTCTGGGTACTGGAGAAATTCATGAACCATGTCAAATCCCGGTCCCTAAACTAAGTAATGAGCTGCGCAGTTCTCACAGTCAGGTATGTAATGTTCTTCGCGTTCCACACTGCTTCACATAAAAACCAGAACTGTTCTAGGTCCTCTGATCCTGTTCCTTTGAAGATGGGGAGCTTAATATCATCAGCCAGGTGGGCCATGGTGGATCTGGGAGGGTTGGGAGGGGGACAAGACGTCAACGGGGGGGGGATTTATGNGTGATAGGAATACTCGGGCTTGATTGACTGTCAGACTACGACGGAATTTCATGGGTAACAGGGCTATGTTGCGGGGTGAACGGAGGGTTTCCAACCGAAGGGTGTTCTTCAGGGTCTGATTCTTTAGGATTTATAGGGGAAGACGCGGTAGCCTGACCTAAGGAATAGGCATCAAAATCTCTCTTGTACCTTTTTATACTTCGCAGCAAGCCACTTTGCTCGTCGAAGGTAGGATCATTTGCAAACATACGTTAGGACTACTAAACTAACAATCTGATTCAAAAAGCAATATACCTTTTTCAGCCAATAGTATTTTAATTCTCAAGCTCAATTAATTCAAAAACTTACCACGGGGGCCTTTGAAGAACTTCCTTTCAGCTTCACTGAAGGAAGTACTTGCATCAATGGCAAACTCTGTTACAAAGGCTTCCAACGTTCGCTTCATCCAGAAATCAACAGCGCGAGATACCTCGTTGTTCACGTGTTGCACAAGGTTGACCCTTGTGGGGGTCCACGCGGGAAACCAACAAGCTTGGAAGTTTGTCCTTTTCTCTGCTAACCTAGACAACCACTGGTGCAACTCTATGTGGATATTACCAAAGAAAATTTCATAAGCATCACAAAAAACATACCTTTGTAGAAAGTCACGTGCGCTACGACGCAGATTTGTATACTCTTACTACGCGAATTTCAGATAAGTCTCTTCAAACCAATCACCGATTTCCTTCACAGAGGGCCTCAAGAACATAACCCTCTAGGTACGACGTAAACCCCTCTTGAGCAGATACTGAGTTCAACCAACAACGGAACCAATTTGTTGAGCAATAGGGCAGACCCGGGTTTAATCCTTTAGCTTAGCACCAACAAAAGACCCACAGTGTTGTCCCTTTCGGCAACAACCCGCGAGCAGGTTGCAGTCTCACCCGAAACAGCTATGGGGTGCCACAGAATCAGGTTTCTGCAAGCGGAGAGGGATATTACTGCACCTTAGCCTTTAATAACTTATAATCAATAACCACAGAGTTTCGACATTCACAAATGCATATATATAACTTCGCAGATAAATAAACAGCAGTGACTTGCTTAACCCACTACGGGGAATTCACAGTGAAGCTTCTTATTAGCAGTGATCTTATCTATCAGATTTATCTAATTATTAATGCATACAAGAACATGAAACAATAACACAAGAACCACAAAACCAGATATAACGTGGTTCACCCCCAGTGTAGGGGCTACATCCACAGAACTGCATTTTATTCAACTTTCTACAAAATCACAGTTCTGATCTGCACACTCAGCTACAGATCTCCTCAGGTCCCTTAAGCCACGCACACAACAGCAGGCCTCTGCGCACACAGCTGCAGATTCTTCCTTAATCTCTTACAAAATACCCTCTGCGCACACAACTGCAGAGGTCGTCCATGCACACAGCTGGGACTTAACCTTTCCTTGTGAAACAGCCTTAGCTTCGCCTTAATTTCCTTTACATCAAAAACCTAACCTTTCTTTACTTACAAAAGTGCCTATTTATATATCGCACTATTGCAAAACCATGGAATTAAACCATGGGCATTACAACCCTAAACCCTGGACTTAAGCCATGGGTTTATTACAACAGAGGGATTTGACTCAACCCTCGACAACCCTAAGAATATTTTGAGTCAAAACCCGCACAATTACCCATCCTAAGGACCGTCAGGGTGCGCGTCCCAACATGCTCCATGTCATTTATCTTTTTGATCAGCTCCTCATTCCTCTGCTGCAGGTCCTGGACTATCTTCTCCAACTCTGTACAATGCATGTCAGTAGCTCTTTTTCTTTTAAGAGCTTCTTTTGATACTGCTGTGAGCTCCTGGAAATGATCATTTACATCCTGAAGATCCTCTCTCAACCTTCTATTAGCCATCATTAAACCATCATTAACATCCTGCATGTAAGTCATTTGCTGCCTGTACTGCCTAACAGTCTTCTGCAAGTTATTTGTATGTGTCAATGACCCTTTCTGTCATAGCTTCTTGTTCATGAGTGGGCCTCCAAGGTATGTTAAGCCTCTTGAAGATATCTGCATCATCAATTATCAGGCTTGTAGGAGTGTCTACAATACTAGGATTTTCTTCACCTGTTGCTTCAACTAAAGGAGCTTCTTCTTTTAACTGTGGCTACTTTGAAAGATCACTTCTTATTTCAAAATATATTTCAAATAACTTAGGTATAGGGTGGCTTGAATCTTCTAATGATTTCAATGAGCTCTTGGCTTTTGCAGGATGCACATAAGAAGCTTTTGCAGCTGCTAGCTTCTTCTCTTTCCTGCTAACTTTCTTCACTTCTGGCTTTTCATCAGATGATACATCATCTAATATAGTAACTTCATTTGTGTTTAACCTGGGATTGAGAAATTTCTTCATGTTCAGTCTTAGTTTGTTCTTTGACCTAGTTTTAGGTCTGCAATATGACACTGATTCTCCCAACATTTTAAGCTCCTTTCCTTGATGCTGGATAGCAGCCAATTCTACTACTTTAAGTTTATTTTTCTTTCTGCTAGGTTTTGTTGCTTACCTACCTGAAGTAGGAATTTCTTTGCCTGTTTCAACTTTGAGTTCTGCTTTAGAGATGGGTTTCTCTTCCTCCAATAAGTATCCCTCATCATCTGAGAGAATAGTGATAGGGCTTCTCCGTGGAGTTTGAATATTCTCCTCAGCTACAGCAACTTCTTTTGTATCAGCAGTTTTTACCTCATGAGAATCCTCTGCAGGTGCCAAGTACTGTTCAGGTTTCTCTTTCTCATCTACAAATAGTGAGCACTTCCCTTTAAGACTGGCTGAAAATAGTTTAGGTTTACTATCCTCCTCCACATGCTCTGGTGTTTCCTCATGCTTGAATTCCTCCTTGTCTTCAACTTTAGGCTTCTAATCTAATTTTCTTATCAAAACCTTACCTTTGTCTGCTTGCCTCTTAGGTTTCTGCTCTTCTTCTTTAGCTTTGAAACCAGACCAAAAGAGGAAAAATTGCCAAGTTTTACCTTCCTTTTGCAAAGCAGTGCTAATGATTAACTTGATTAACCCATGATGAAATATTGATTGAGATGTATGGTCTTCATGCTGCTTAACCCTACTGGATATTTTCTGCAAGCTTTTCAAAAAGAAGAATGACAGGTTCATCTTAGATACCCCCACCATGTGCTGAAGGAAACTGAAGTGGTATTTATACACATAAGCATACCTGCCTTCACAAGTAACATAGCTCTGCAGTATCCTGATTAGCTCAACCCATTCTTTTCTAAAATTTTGAATAAGGATGCCTTTATTCCAATCAGGGGTGACTTTTGGTAGAAGATATCTTTGTGGATCAAAGTCAAAAGGAAGCTTCTTGAACCATGGTTCACCATCATTTTTAATCCCTGTGACCTCTGAAATCAGCTCGATTGTCAGCTTGAATTTGAGAGTATCAAAGGTCACCATGTCATTTTTTAATCCTTTAGCAAACTTACAGGACACCTCTGTATCATGCCCATTTATCTTCTTGAAGAATTCCATCCAACCTGCTTGCTGAAACAATTCAACACATCCAGGGAGCTTTTCAATCCAAGTTATATCAGTGGGCTCAGCCCTGTTCACTTTACCACTCTTACCACTCTTGCCCATTGTTTCATAAAAAACTGGAAGTTGTATGACTTCAGTAGATGATCTATGAACTAATTTTCTGCTTCTCGAGCCTCTTAACAACTCCCTACAATTTTTTTGACAGACCTGTTTGTTTTTTTCAAAAAGAAAATAAAATCTTCTCAAAAGGTGGAAGAATTCAAATCACCGAGGCTTCAATGCTCTTTCATCAAGCTTGTGAATGAGATTTAACCATCAATGATACTGTCATAAAAACAACAGACCACCGTCCATCTTCAGAATGCATATTAAACCATAGTGTCTGAATGTTTTAGGTCACAGGCTGTTCAAACTCCTCATTGCAGTGTTAAGGAAACTAGGTATCAAGTACATTATCCATTCAGATATGAGATTCTCCTTAATGTCTTCTTAATACAAGCTGAGTTTTGTCACAAAAAACGGAACTTAGGATCATTTGAAGTATTCATACTTTTTAGTGCAACTAAGGACTGTCATTGAATGTAACTGCTCCAATGGATTTCTATTTCCAGTATGTATTCTTAGCCCTGTGTATCAATACCAGCATCAATCTTCAAACCCTAATTTCTTCACAGTTCAGACTTTACAAATGTGATATCAATCATTGGCTTCTCAGGTTGACTGGAGACTACCTGTGTGGTGGATGAGCAAAACTAAACATTCTGCAATATATTCACATTATGCTTCCTGTAGCCTTAGTATCGAAAATGCCACTAGGTCTTCCAACAATCCTAGTCATTCAACTCATTTATCCCACTGTGTATGAGTATCAGAGATTTTGTGCAATTTAAGTGCTAAAACATACACAATTTTCAACCCAGACTATTTCGAACTTCAACAAATCAATAGTTCAAAAACAGAGTTATTTTTCAGTCCTCTGTTCATCAGAACTTCTCAGAATGGCTCAGGCAGCTGTTTCTTGGGTTAAAATTTCATTTAAGAACATAGTTCCTCATTTCTCTTAATCAATTTGCTAGAACGATCTCCACCAAAAAAGCCCCAAATTTTAGATTATATGGGCTTATCATAGAATACCTTTTGATTGATCGAGTGCAAGTACTTTGAATCGCTCCTCCTGCTGTTGTAGAACCGCTCCAGAAGATACAGGTGTCGTTCAAGCTCCAATTTAACTCCAAGTGTCAGAATGAAGAAGCCCTAGTTTTATGGGTGACTATGAAACCTCCACTAAACTCTGAAACTGAACTCTCCGTGTTTTTAGGCCGGGACCATCATTCTATCAAGTCTTCTATCAACAGCATGCATGTATGTAACAATTCATTTCGCATTAGACCGAATTATGCTGCTACCTGTCAAGCTCAAATGCATTTTGAGTAATAATCACCACATTTTTCCTCACGTCTTGGAACCACTTGGAATCATAATAACTCTGAAGCTCACACGTAGCAAACAACTCACAGCATGGGATTAGACATTCAGCGTTTGAAAACACGACAAAATTTCGCTAAAAAAACGGGAAAAATGAAGGTCGCGATATTCTTGTAGCGCGCCTTTGGTGATTTTTCGCTCCAGCGCTACAAGAATAATTTTAATGCTATTTTATCATTGTTTTACAGCTTTCAGGCAATTTGTATAGAGTTTAAAAGTTGGTTGAGTAGTGATCATGCCTTGCTATGCTCAGAATAATCATTTGAGAATCCATTCTTTGATATAATGACCCTTTAAAAAAGCTCATCAAGTTTACCTAACAACCAAAGTTTACCTAACAACCAAAAATTTTCTTAAAGGAAGCAAATAATCTAACTTAAAACAAAAAGTTACTTCAAATAAAATGAAAATCAAACCAAAATTGGAGAAATCAAACCAAAATTGAAGAAACAAATTACTGACTAAACATCTGGCTCCAGTTGCGGGATGAAGTCCTCCCTGCGAGGCTTCAAGAACCTGTAAACCAGTGCCTTCTGTCTTCTATTTATCTGTCTACAAAACTTCCATTGGGCCATGGAGTCTTATTATGATTCACTCACCAGTATGTACAATGATCAGTGAAAATCACCTTACAAACTATAAAAATGCTTGAGAAATCGCCCATTCACAGGGCTGGACAACTCCTCACCTTCCAAGGACTGCAAGATAAAAGTATTATTTTCCAAAACTTTTGATACCAGAAAAGGGCCAAACCAAAGATTTTCAAACTTACCATGTTTACCCTTTTGCTCCTTTCTTGCATCCCATATTAAAACCATCTCACCTTCTGTGAAAGTATTTTCTTTAATATTCCTGTCAAACCTGTTTTTAATCTTAGCTCTATAGAGCTGTGATTTTTCATCCACCTTCTCTCTATTTTGTTGTAACTCTATCATTTCAAAGATTCTTCTTTGCATATCATCCGGTTCCTCTTGAGAGTTCTGGAGGAATTTCATCACTGGAATTCCCAATTGAAAAGGGAACACTGCTTCTGTACCATAAACCGGCTGAAAAGGAGAAGTGCCAATAGCCTGCTTCACTGTGATCCTATCTGCCCATAATGCATATTTCAGCATTGAATCCCAAGACCTTTTGTTATGCTTGTGCAATTTCTTGATGCTTTTACTGATGCTCTTGTTAGAGGATTCAGCCTAGCCATTTCCTTGAGGATAATAGGGAGTTGAGTGCTTCAGAATGATGCCATTTTTTTCACAAAAGGCCACCATTGCCTTGGATTTGAATGCCTTGGCATTGTCTGTTATTAATATCTGTGGACAGCCAAACCTACTCAGGATATTATCTTCAATGAACTCCATGATCACCTTGTCTGTAGCATTCCTTGTAGGAATGGATTCCACCCATTTTGTGAAGAAATATGTGGCAGTCAGAATCCAATGATGTTGTCCTGATGATGCTGGATTTATTTCTCCAATAAAATCCATACCCCATTGCTGAAAAGGGGCATTGAATGCAATAGGCTTTAAAGGCAAAGACAACAATTTCTGCTTTCCAGCGAATTTCTGACAAGGGACACAGGCCCTTACCTGCTGGTAAACATCTGCAAACAAGGAGGGCCAATAGTATCCAGCTCTCAAAATTTTATAAGTTGTTGCTTTCCAGTATTTGTGCCCTCCACAGGCTCCTTCATGGGATTCTGAAATCACTTCCCCTATTTCAGATTGGTTTAAACACCTTAGCAAGATACCTCCTGGGTCCTTCCAGAACAATTGGTCTTCCACCAAACAATACTTAGTAGCTTTGAGTTTTAAAGATCTGGCAGCCTTCCTATCCAAATGTTCAGGACATTGCAGAAATAACAGAAAATGAACAATGTCTACATACCAGGCTGATGATGAATAAAATTCCATGATCTTCTCTTTTTCCAGTGCTGCTTGATCTTCTTCTTGAGCAATTTCTTCAGCCATAACATGCAGTCCCAGGGCCTGACAATTTGATTCAGCCAGCAGTTTGGCTAAACCTTGTGCTTTGACAAGTTTAGTCGGTCTGATGTCCACATCATATTCCATGATCTTGGCAATCCACTTACCTCTCTTCCCTTCACTATCAGGCTGTGTTAAAACATCTTTCACAGCAACATTTGGAACAAATGAAATAACTTTTGAATGCAGGACATAAATTCTGAAAATTTTTAAAGCTTTCACCAATGCATAAGCCTGCTTTTCTAGTATACTATACTTCAGCTCAGAATCTCTGAGGGTTTTTCTGAAAAAGGCAATAGGCTGTTCTAATCCTTCTTTATTTTTCTGAAGTAAAACCGCTGCAATTGTGTCTTTTGATGCAAATGAAAAAGTAAGAAATTCTTTGGTGAAATCAGGACTTACCAACACAGGTGCTTCAGTAAGAGCCACCTTGATTTTTTCAAATGCAGCCTTTGATTCAACAGTCCACCTGATTTCCTGGTCCTTCTTCAACATGGTTGTTATCTGTTTAATAGTCTCAGCAAAATTAGGAATGAACCACCGCAGAAAATTAATTTTTCCAATGAACGATTGAACATCTTTTTTTCTCCTAGGTAAACTAATCTTTAGTATTGCTTTCACTCTTTCAGGATCTATTCTGATGCCATCAGCAGACACCAGGTGACCAAGCAGTTTACCCTCTTGTACAGCAAAATGTGACTTTTTGGGATTCAGGGACAGGCCAAATTTTCTGCATTTTTGGAAGGTCTGCCTTAAATGCTTCAAATGCTCATCATCTGACTGTGAAAAAATAGTAATATCATCCAAATAAATGACCACAAACTTATCTTTTTCTCCAACAAAGGAAATTTCCATTGCTCTCTGAAATGTTGCTCCAGCATTCATCAGTCCAAAAGGCATCTTGTCATACATGAATGTCCCCCAAGGGGTTGTAAAGGCTGTCTTTTCCTTGTCATCAAGGTGCATGGAAATCTAATTGTACCCTGAGAAGCCATCCACCATAGAAATCCTCTGAGCTCCAACCACTTGCTGCAATACCTGCTCAATCTTGGGAAGAGGATATTTGTCTTTTAATGATGATCTATTCAGATTTCTAAAGTCAACACATAATCTTATTTCCCCATTCTTTTTACTGACAGGAACCAGATTTGTAACCAGGAAGAGTACCTGAGAGGTACTATTATCTTTGCATCCAGCAGCTTCTTTATTTCTTTTTCAATTATAGGGAACAAAGCTGGATTGATCCTTCTTAGTTTCTGTCGGAAAGGCTTGACATTAGGCTTCAAAGGAACCTTGTGCTGAATGATTGTTGTATCATAGGTTCTTAGTTCTTCGTAAGACTAGGAAAACACATCTACATGTTCTTTCAAGAGCTTAATATATCTATTTCTTTGTTCAGCTGTCAGAGATTTAGAAATTTTTACCATTCTTGGATTTTCTGCAAAACCAATATTGCAGTCCATTACATTGTCTTCTGAATATTAAACTACTGGCTTTGAAGGTGTATCATCCTTTGTAAATATTCTTTCTAAAGGTACTATACCTTTTGGAATAAAGTTACTTTTCAACTCAATGATTTTATGACCTACTATTTGATCTTCAGCAAATTTATCTTCAGCAAAATCATCATCCTGTTCTTCTCCTTCATCCTGATCAATTTGAGCATTTGAAAACTCATCTGTAAGCTCAAGAAATCTTTTGATTTCAATGTCATCTTCGAATACCCTCCAATGCTTCACATTATCAGGTACACATGGTCTGTACCTCACCTCTATAGGATACCTTAACTGAGTAGTTTTGGGAATTCTGAAATATGTGGCTACTAGAGCTAATGAATCTACAGTTTCATTATAATTCCTTGGAATATGCGTAATATTAAATGCTATGAAGTAATTTTCCAACATATCCCATACCTCCTTCCTATAGATCTTCAGCAAACCCTGCTTTACTTGATAGTTGTTCTTCACCTGTTGAACAACTAGTTCGGAGTCGCCAAATATAGCAATCTGCTGAATTCCTAAATCTTTAGCAGCCTTTAATCCCAGTAACAGAGCTTCATACTCAGCAGTGTTGTTTGTGGTAACAAACTCCAGCTTATACATGAGTTTCACTGTTTCTCCCCCAAGGGAAATGAGCAAAAATCCAGCTCCAGCACCCTCTTTTCATGAGGATCCATCAAAGTACAACTGCCATAGTGCATCTTCTTCCTCTCTGCTGTGTTTTATTGGCTGATATTTTTCCACTTGTAAGAGACCAACAAAATTATCCTCATCACTGAAATTTAACATGCAAGTTCCCAAGTCTTTGTCAACAGCATATAAAGGATGATTAGTGGGGTTTTTGTCATTTGTCACTATGTAAGCAAACTGCAGCTCTCTGTAAAGTCTTCTATTTTCTCCACCAAAAACAGGAATGGTGGCATAGGAGAGGTCCATTTGTAAGGTTCCTCCAACCTTCTTTGCCCAGGACCTTGAAAGAAGCAAACCAAACTTGGGTGTGATGTCAGCTACCACAACATCCATTATGACACTTTTCATGGGCAATTGAGCAAGGCTGACAACCATGTCTTTAATCACTCCTAGACACTTCACAGCTCAAGAGTCAAAGGCATATAGATCATGGTAAGGTTTGGTGATACTGAGGCCCAGGGCTTCCATTACATCTTTTGGCATCAAATTGTGGGAGGCTCCTGAATCTAAAAGACAATTTTGAATCATTTGGTCATGGACAGTCAAGGTGACATAAAAGGGAGGAGAAGCACCAGCCTCATTTTCAGTCTTTTCAGCCAGAGCTGATCCAATAAAAATTCTTGGGCTTTCTTCCTGCAAATTAACTGTATCTGAAATAGGCTGATTACTAGGTACATTCATCACTTTCAGGATTGTTTCTTTATATGATGGATTCTTTATTAACTCAGTCAATGCTACAGGAATTTTAAGCTTTCCTAGTTCATTCTCCAAATTGAAATTTTGGACAGATTTGTTTACCTCTTCATTTTCAGCATTCTTCTTTGATTTTTCTGCAGATTGCTTCTTTTCTATGACAGGATCAGCTACTCGTTTATCAGGAACAGCTGCAGCAGGAACAGTAGATTTCTTCTTCAGGGCTTGTACCACTTGTTTTGGCCCTGATCTGAGATTTATGGTCTTCTTAGGTCCATTCTGATGAACAGCAGCAGTTACAGCAGTATTTTCCAAGCCTAAATCATCTTCAGTTTCAAACATGTTAGCATCATAATATTCTGAGTTCAAAAAATCTTCTTTAGTAACAAAACCTGTAGACAATCCATCTCCAAAGTGGTTCATATCCTGATCAGTCTCAGTCTCTTCAAAGAGCAACTGTTCATCCACTTCTTCTTCCTCAGCTACATTATTTTGAAGAGGTGGGGGCACTCTCTGATCCTCATTCTCTCTCCTTTCTCGCTGGATGTCATTATTCCTGCGCTCTCTTGGAATAAATCTAGGTGCAAACTGCCTTCTGAACTGATTCTGGTTATTTGGATTCCTTTCAACTTCTGGAGCAGGTTTGGCAGAATTATTTTCAAGCTCTAATTTATTCAGTTTAGCAGTGAGAATCTTGACTAGTTTAGCCATTTCATCTATCTTGGCTTCAGCAGACTGAGGTGCAGCACTTGTTGAAACACCTTCCTTTTTTCCCTTTCTTTCATACAGCTGCTGGGATGTTTCTTTCT
Organism: Pseudotsuga menziesii; assembly: GCA_001517045.1. NCBI lineage: Eukaryota > Viridiplantae > Streptophyta > Pinopsida > Pinales > Pinaceae > Pseudotsuga > Pseudotsuga menziesii. Next base: position 28,446 of record LPNX010302245.1, read on the forward strand.
TAAGTCTGTTTCAAGCCAGTAAATTGGACTCTACCTCCAATGCTGCATCTTGCATGTTTAGCAAAGTGATAGATTTCCTTTCTCTCAATAATAAAGAAAATTCATGATCAAAGGCATTTGCATAGGTAATCTTAGCTGATGTTTCAGTAGGTTTAATTTCTGCTGGAATCTTACTATACATCTTGTTAAACCTTTTGGAAAAATCAGCAACAATCTCATCTTTCTTTCTTCTAAGAGCTCCAAACTCAGTTATATAGTAGGTGTGGTCCTTTGTGTCTCCCCATTATCTCAGGAAAAGATCACGGAGTTCTTCAGTTATTGTGATTGAGTTGGCAGGCAACTCTCTGAACCACTTCCTTACATCCCCATCAAGGCTCTGAACAAATACCCTCATCCATACATGTTTCAGCAGTGGTTTCCCCATGTCCATTGAACCTAGGCATATAATTTTGGTAATCATGTCCAGGAAGTGCATGTAAAGGCTGAGGTAAGACTAATGGTGCATACCTGGCTGCTACCATCCAGTCCAACATATCCATGGGTGGGTTTTGGCCTGCCATTTTGGACTGAGGTTTTGAAGATGAAGAAGCTTGACTGGAACTTGTTTGAAAAGGGCTCTTTCCTACTTTCAACTAAAAGAGAGGTATTTTACCAGGAGAAGCAGTCTTGGCTTTCAAAAAGGTTTGAGGATTAGTAAATACTTGAAATGTGCTCTCAGGAATGGTAGGTTTTATCCAAGGTGAGGTTTCAGCTGAATGTGATGAAACACCCAACTGGTCAGGGTCACAGGAGGCTGGTAAAGATTGGGACCTTCTGAGCTTTCTTGCTATTTTTAAGATTTGTTCAGGGTCTGTCACACCCAATTGTAATGGAGAAGTAGGTCTGTTTCTGGTTCCAATTCCTCTAGAAGCCACTGTGACAATTTGGTGAAAAATAGCCTTAAAAGTGCCGGTTTAAGTTCACCTCTTAAACCAGGAAAACTAATAAGTATCCCAGGGAACATATGCTTCAGCTTCGTCCCCGGAAACGGCGCCAAAGATGTTTGTGCCAGAAATTGTTTCCAAGGGCAAAGAAACAAGCCAACACAATCTCAAACAAAATTCAATAAAGAAAACAAAGTTTTAGGGTTTCTGTAATATGATTTTGGTTATGAACTTTGGGAAAACACAGGGAATGCATTCATGAGTAAAATAACTACTAAATCATAAGCAAATGAAGATAAAGATGCATGACATATCCAACAAGATCCAACAGAAACAACATTGAGGTTCATACATAAATGACTGGCATTACCAGCATATAAGCATAAACCAATCAATGAATCTATCAATTTAAGCAACTAAACAAGATGAAAAATGAATCCAATGCATAAAACTGAAGGATAAAAGTCATATATATCTCATAATTTCATCAACAACTGCATACAAGAGCTTTGTACCTCACTCATGAACAAGTCTGAAAACTAACTGAGTTTGAAGACCTCCTGACAGCTCCCAAAAATCCAACCCTCTCAATCACTTTCTAAACTCTCTAAATAGTAATCTTTTACAAAATCAGTTGGGTCTAAAACCCTAACTGTCTTCCATCTACTCGCTGAGGTAAAGTAAAAAGTATAAACTTACAAATTGCAAAATATGCTAAAAATAGCAAATCACTAACATATGTGTTTATCAAAAAGATAACAACTAACTAAATGAACAACTGACTTATAGATCGTTTGCTGCTTCAGCCAGCAGGGTGATACCATCTAACACTTGAGCTCCTCTCTTAGTTTTCTTCTGATCCTGCTCCATGTCATTTATCTTTTTGATCAGCTCCTCATTCCTCTGCTGCAGGTCCTGGACTGTCTTCTCCAACTCTGTACAATGCATGTCAGGATCTCTTTTTCTTTTAAGAGCTTCTTTTGATACTACTATGAGCTCCTGGAAATGATCATTTACATCCTGAAGATCCTCTCTCAACCTTCTATTAGCCATCATTAAACCATCATTAACATCCTGCATGTAAGTCATTTGCTGCCTGTACTGCCTGACAGTCTTCTGCAAGTTTTCTTTGTCTATGTCAATGACCCTTTCTGTCATAGCTTCTTGTTCATGAGTGGGCCTCCAAGGTATGTTAAGCCTCTTGAATATATCTGCATCATCAATTATCAAGCCTGTAGGAGTGTCTACCATACTAGGATTTTCTTCACCTGTTGCTTCAACTAAAGGAGCTTCTTCTTTTAACTGTGGCTGCTTTGAAATATCACTTCTTATTTCAAAATACATTTCAAATAACTTAGGTATAGGGTGGCTTGAATCTTCTAATGATTTCAATGAGCTCTTGGCTTTTGCAGGATGCACATAAGAAGCTTTTGCAGCTGCTGGCTTCTTCTCTTTTCTGCTAACTTTCTTCACTTCTGGCTTTTCATCAGATGATACATCATCTAATATAGTAACTTCATTTGTGTTTAACATGGGATTGAGCAATTTATTCATGTTCAGTCTTAGTTTGTTCTTTGACCTAGTTTTAGGTCTGCAATATGACACTGCTTCTCCCAACATTTTAAGCTCCTTTCCTTGATGCTGGATAGCAGCCAATTCTACTACTTCAAGTTTATTTTTCTTTCTGCTAGGTTTTGTTGCTTTGCTGCCTGAAGTAGGAATTTCTTTGCCTGTTTCAACTTTGAGTTCTGCTTTAGAGATGGGTTTCTCTTCCTCCAATAAGTATCCCTCATCATCTGAGAGAATAGTGATAGGGCTTCTCTGTGGAGTTTGAATCTTCTCCTCAGCTACAACAACTTCTTTTGTATCAGCAGTTTTTACCTCATGAGAATCCTCTGTAGGTGCCAATTACTGTTCAGGTTGCTCTTTCTCATCTACAAATAGTGAGTACTTGCCTTTAAGACTGGCTGAAAATAGTTTAGGTTTACTATCCTCCTCCACATGCTCGGGTGTTTCCTCATGCTTGAATTCCTCCTCGTCTTCAACTTTAGGCTTCTGATCTAATTTTCTTATCAAAACCTTACCTTTGTCTGCTTTCCTCTTATGTTTCTGCTCTTCTTCTTTAGCTTTGAAACCAGACCAAAAGAGGAAAAATTGCCAAGTTTTACCTTCCTTTTGCAAAGCAGTGCTAATGATTAACTTGATTAACCCATGATGAAAGATTGATTGAGATGTATGGTCTTCATGCTACTTAACCCTACTAGACATTTTCTGCAAGCTTTTCAAAAAGAAGAATGGCAGGTTCATCTTAGATACCCCCACCATGTGCTGAAGGAATCTGAAGTGGTATTTATACACATAAGCATACCTGCCTTCGCAAGTAACATAGCTCTGTAGTATCCTGATTAGCTCAACCCATTCTTTTCTGAAATTTTGAATAAGGATGCCTTTATTCCAATCAGGGGTGACATTTGGTAGAAGATATCTTTGTGGATCAAAGTCAAAAGGCATCTTCTTGAACCATGGTTCACCATCATTTTTAATCCCTGTGGCCTCTGAAATCAGCTCGACTGTCAGCTTGAATTTGAGAGTATCAAAGGTCACCATGTCATTTTTTAATCCTTGAGCAAACTTACAGGACACCTCTGTATCATGCCCATCTATCTTCTTGAAGAATTCCATCCAACCTGCTTGCTGAAACAATTCAACACATCTAGGGAGCTTTTCAATCCAAGTTATATCAGTGGGCTCAGCCCTGTTCACTTTACCACTCTTACCACTCTTGCCCATTGTTTCATAAAAAACTGGAGTTGTATGACTTCAGTAGATGATCTATGAACTGATTTTTTGCTTCTCGAGCCTCTTAACAACTCCCTACAATTTTCTTGACAGACCTGTTTGTTTTTTTCAAAAAGCAAAATAAATATTCTCAACAGGTGGAAGAATTCAAATCACCGAGGCTTCAATGCTCTTTCATCAATCTTGTGAATGAGATTTAACCATCAATGATACTGTCATAAAAACAACAAACCACTGTCCATCTTCAGAATGCATAATAAACCATAGTGTCTAAATGTTTTAGGTCACAGGATGTTCAAACTCCTCATTGCAGTGTTAAGGAAACTAGGTATCAAGTACATTATCCATTCAGATATGAGATTCTCCTTAATGTCTTCTTAATACAAGCTGAGTTTTGTCACAGAAAATAGAACTTAGGATCATTTGAAGTATTCAGACTTTTTAGTGCAACTGAGGACTGTCACTAAATGTAACTGCTCCAATGGATTTCTATTTCCAGTATGTATTCTTACCCCTGTGTATCAATACCAACATCAATCTTCAAACCCTAATTTCTTCACAGTTCATACTTTACAAATGTGATATCAATCACTGGCTTCTCAGGTTGACTGGAGACTACCTGTGTGGTGGATGAGAAAAACAAAACATTCTGCAATATATTCACATTAAGCTTCCTGTAGCCTTAGTATCGAAAATTCCACTAGGTCTCCCAACAATCCTAGTCATTCAACTCATTTATCCCACTGTGTATGAGTATCAGAGCTTTTGTGCAATTTAAGTGCTAAAACATACACAATTTTCAACCCAGACTATTTCGAACTTCAACAAATGAACAGTTCAAACACAGAGTTATTTTTCAGTCCTCTGTTCATCAAAACTTCTCAGAATGGCTCAGGCAGTTGTTTCTTGGGTTAAAATTTCATTTAAGAACATAATTCCTCATTTCTCTTAATCAATTTTGCTAGAACGATCTCCACCAAAAAAGCCCCAAATTTTAGATTATATGGGCTTATCATAGAATACCTTTTGATTGATTGAGTGTAGGTACTTTGAACCGCTCCTCCTGCTGTTATAGAACCGCTCTGAAAGATACAGGTGTCGTTCAAGCTCCAATTTAACTCCAGGTGTCAGAATGAAGAAGCCCTAGTTTTCTGGGCGACTATGAAACCTCCACTAAACTCTACAACTGAACTCTCCATGTTTTTAGGCCGGGACCATCATTCTATCATGTCTTCTATCAACAACATGCATGAATGTAACAATTCATTTCGCATTAGACCGAATTATGCTGCTACCTGTCAAGCTCAAATGCATTTTGAGTAATAATCACCATGTTTTGCCTCACATCCTGGAACCACTTGGAATCATAATAAATCAGAAGCTCACACATAGAAAACAACTCACAACATGGGATTAGACATTCAGCGTTTGAAAACACGACAAAATTTCGCTAAAACAACGGGAAAAATGAAGGTCGCGATATTCTTGTAGCGCGCCTTTCGTGATTTTTCGCTCCAGCACTACAAGAATAATTTTAATGCTATTTTATCACTGTTTTACAGCTTTTAGGCATTTTGTATAGAGTTTAAAAGTTGCTTGAGTAGTGCTCATGCCTTGCTATGCTCAGAATAATCATTTGAGAATCCATTCTTTGATATAATGACCCTTTAAAAAACCTCATCAAAATGTAAAGGATCAAGAAATAAAACAAAAATATAAAAACCAAGTTCAAAAGTTTACCTAACAACCAAAAATTTTCTTAAAGGAAGCAAATAATCTAACTTAAAACAAAAAGTTACTTCAAATAAAATGAAAATCAAACCAAAATTGGAGAAATCAAACCAAAATTGAAGAAACAAATTACTGACTAAACAGGCCTCCTAAAATGAACTAATAAAATAATAGTTAAAATAATAAAATAATATTTATCAATTTTGGAGGAAGAAAAGAAAACAAATACTTTTTTGTTTGTATTTTTGACATATATCCCTGTGTTTTTACTAAAATTTCGATCAAGAGAGCTCGTTGGATGCGGAATTAAATTCCGCATCCAACGAGTACCACTCGACATACTTTTGACAAACCCTGCTACCCCAAAAACAAGAAATACCTGAAAAAATGGAAGGTATTTCTTGTTTTTGGGGTAGCGGGGTCCATCAAAAGTATGCCGAGTGGGTACTCGTTGGATGCGTAATTTAATTCCGCATCCAACGAGCTCTCCCGATCAAAATTTGAGTAAAAACACAGGGAGATATGTCAAAAATACAAACAAAAAAATAGTTTTTTTTATGATATCTATCCCCAAATTTATACTAAAAAAGTGTTTAAGACCTATACGGTATTTCAAATTTAAAGCAATTTCATTGGCTAACACATGATGACATGGAATTTGAATAAAAGTTAAAAGGCCCATTTTGAGTTCAAATTTCCTCTAATGAACCTAGTGAGGAAGGGTTCTTAGGTGAAGAAACTAGCCTAGAAAAACTAAGGAGAAACCCTAAGGAATCCTCACAAGGAGATGTGCCTCAACTTGATACGGTGACAAGAATGGAAGGTAATGACCTATACTAGGAAAAAGTACAACACTAGGGATACCACTAAGACTTGAACATGCACATCCACCAACATTCAAACAAAGAGATAAGAAGCCAAACATCCATGTGCTTGTGTTCATCAAACAAATTGATGCATCACCAAAATCATATAATCACCAATGAATTACTAGAAAATAGCTTGCATTAACAAGAAAACTTCCTCAACAGGAGCACAACCATGGAAACAAACCCTAATAGGGGTAAGACAAGTGCATAGTGTATTATTCCATAAGTTTTGTTTTAAAAATGAAGTGAGGAGATCTATTTATATGATCTAACACTCACTTTTACAAATAAAATATGTCTAACATGCCTTTAAAATCTCCATTTAAAATTATAAAATGTCAACTTAAAACTAAAACAAAATAATAATAAAATATAGTCATTATGTAGGATCAAGGTATGCTACGTGGGTTATTTTCACCCCAAGTTCAAAAACACACTCAAATAAATGAATTACTGTGAATGAAAGGCTGGAGTGAACTGGAGGGAGTGCATTATACCCCATATAAATCCTAGAATGTTGTAAAATCCCTCAATGCCCTCCTCAAAGCATGAAAAGGCTTGACATGGAGGGTGTCTTTTGTATTAGGAGATAAGGCTAGGGAGAGTAGGGGCCCACTAAATAAAGGGCCAGGATGGTGCCCAGAGTGGCTACGAATGAAGATGAGCATCTCGCCGCTAAAGTAGAGGACACCGGAGCACGTAAACAATATATGGATCCATGTGACCCAGTGGCCAACCCTTAAAGAGCCCAAACACCAACCCTGAGGTTAAAAACCCCTATAAAGGGTAGTCACCAGTGCCATTAAGCCATAGTACCCCTAAGGAGGACCAAGGGGCCCAATCATGACGCCCATTGCTGAATAAAACCCCTCTTGGTCGAAACATTTGGCCCTTTGTCCCTAGGTTACACGTGACAGTGTGTTGGGTATAGGTGCAGTGTAAAAATACATCAAATAATATTTGGAGTATTAGATTAGTACAATTTATGATGTTGATAATTGTATCTATTAATATAGTGACAATAACAACTGCAATCACAACATGCTCTAATTAAAAATAGCATGTCCACATACCAATAAATAGAAAATAAGACCCCCTACAATAAATATATGTGCCATAACTTTGACAATGGACACCATTAATTCAAAACAACAACACCCTAATGCACAACACTCACAAATTGAGAGAAAGAACAAAGAAGTAAAAAACCTACACCTTACCTTTGGTGGAACCAGTATAGCAATGCCACAGAAACCTAAAACACCAACATACAAATGAGTCAATGGAAACAAAAGGCCACAATAAAAATGACATAAATAAAGAAATATCCTAATAACACAACAAAACATCATCATAAAAAAAAAAGCAACCAAATTACAATCACCACCACACAACCCATTAGAGAACACAACAAAAGTAGGGAGAAAACTATGCAAGCAATGAGGTCTACAGCACAAAGTTTGAGAACCATAGCAAACCCATCATTAACCACTAACATATATCAAAACTAATGAATTAAACAACATAAAAAATAAATAAGGATGATCAAATAATGAAAACACCACATGGTCTCTATATCCCCTAATATCCCCTTACAATTGAGAAACCATTAAAAGTTCCAAACAAGCACATAACCATATAACAACCACATTGTATCTATATCCCATCATATCCCCTTATAATTCAAAAACCATTAAGAGTTCCAAACAACCACATCACCATTTAACAACACCGTAACCATGATTATTAGCCTTGAGTTTAATTCTTTTTTCGAAAACAACAAAAACAATGTGCAGAAAATCCAAGCCACTACAACTCTACAAATTAATGATGCCAACAACCCAAGGATCCACATGCATAACATTAAAAAAAGTGAACCCTAGGGTGACCTACCTTGCCTAATAAAAACAAAGAGTAATGACATAGGAATCCACATGGAAACATTCAAAATTCCAAAGATTCAAACCAATTGCCGAAGATGCAAAAGTGGTGCACCTTGTTTAGGATCCATCATATAGCAACTTTTTACATCATGTTTTACAAAATTAAAGCATGTGAAAGCACCTACTGAATTGTTGTTTTTTGTGCATTTAGAGTTAAAAATGCACTATTTCATATGTTATCCAAGAGAACCTATGTCCCTACTTAGTTTTAGGTGCAATGATTAAAAAACATCTACTAAAATACCCCATTTTCTACTTCCTCTTGAGACCTCCATCAAAAGTAGAAAAAGGAGAAATGCTTAAAAAAAAAGAAAAAAAAAATCAAAATATTGTTTTCCTTGTAATGCATGTGTTACAACAACACCATCCATTACCAAGGTAACGTGTATCTCATGAAATCTCAACACTAACCATTGAGAACGTGCGACATGGAATACACCATGTTAACTCCAACCATTATAAATCTTATGCATGACATATATTGTATAATCACTAAACTAGTACAGGGAATTAGTATATTGATGCGTTACATAGGGTGTTGGTCTTTTGACATAGGCTACTTTTCGCATCATAAAACTATTGCTTCTGACATTAGGGTGACATTGTAAACATCATTCCAATGTCAAAAATTATATGTGGTATCGTTGAAACCTAAGAATCAAATCTCTAAGTATAGGGTGTAGGATAAATTATTTAGGATGGAACAAGTAGTTGTATACAAAGGAATCATATGTTTGAGGCCAAATAATATATTTTAATATATGGTGAATTAATTGTGGGGATCAACTTAATAGAATTCAATGAATACAAAAGACAACATGACACACGTTCATGTTATATAAATAACATGGCAAGTGGAGACCTATAATTCGAGATAGAAAGGTGATGAAATGGTGTTAGAGATTTAATACATGTATGGTCATTGTGGATTAGTAGTGAATCTTTTAGGATGATTTGTGAGGACAAATCCCAAAATTTCAAAGGACATATGTGAATTGTTTGAGTATATTTTTTTTCACTTTAGATACATACATAGTCTATTAATAATACGGAGGAAATATTTATGGACATTGGAATCAAGAAAAAACACAAGGGGTTAGCTCAATTGGTTGTCAACAATATTGGTTGGCATTTTGTTAGTTCCCTTTTAGGGGGTGATCAATGTGAATACTCTTAGGTTGGGCATAATATTGTAAAATCATAGGTTTACTCGCATAACTTGGGTTCTCTAATAGGATTTTCCTTCAAAATAACTAAGCAAGAAATCATATTTTTTAAACAAGCAAAATTCATGGCAAGTTCACGGGTTTCTAAAAAACAATGGTTTACAATTTTTTTTCTATAAAGTTGTATTTTATTTTGTTGTGTTTTTACTACGAAAAATTTTTGAAAGAAAAGAGAGTTTGGTTATATATTGTATTCACACATACCAAATTTGAGAGATAAAAAAGGAGGGCTAAAGTAGTCAAAATCTCCACCAATGACTCTTCAACAAATACATTAATATGCATGACATGGTAAATTTTAGGGCCTAAATTTTTCCCATGGGCTAATAGTCCATTTTTTCTTCCAAAATGTGATATTCCAATTTATATTTTATAAAAGTATCTAGTCAAATTCTGTTGGATACAAGTCTTATACTATAAAATTCACCAACATTTTCTAGAAACTATATAAAATCCTTACAAATTCGAATATTTTTACAAAAAATATCACCATAAATTTAGTGATTAGAATTTTAAGAGTTAGTAATATTTGTCAATGTTTTTACACTTTCATATAAGTATGGATCCTTAAACTTTTCCCTGATGCATGAAACATAAACACAAATCTCAAAAAATAATCATAAGAAATATTTCAACAACCATGCATGGCTTGAACAAGGAAGGTGAGATTTATTTCTTGAATGGGTGGATGAAGATGCATAAGGACACTTTGTAAATCTATTGATGTTACAAACTTGAGGTCCACACACACACATAATCATATGTGTCATAGAAAACAATGAAATAAAGTCTAGAAATGAGTTAAACTATTTATGCAAGCTAAAACATCTTATAATTTTTACATGCTAGCTTTTCCCAAATTGCATAATAATTCATGGAATGTAAGGAAATTATGCTACAAAGAAATATAGTAAAATGAAAAATTATTTCTTAACAATATTGCACAGATCACAATATCTTAAGTTCCATGAAAAATAATCAAGCATTATTCTATGAATGGTTTAAACTTTTTTTCGCTGTTATTTTTTAATATAAAATATACATATTGAATTCAACTGATTGCAATGTGATTCACAATACATACAAAAAAAAAAATCCATTGCTACGAAGATGGATATGATGTTTAATTGTGTTTTTTCATACACTTGAAAGTAGTCCTCAAATATGTTCCTAAATCCCACCCCATAATATTAAACAAATCCATCAATAGGAGCTAGATGTTGTACTTGTTTGGTAGCAAATATGTGTGACATCAATTCAGGATAAGAGAAGAAAACATAAGAAATAAATGCAACAAGAGACCAATTTGTCACTATAATAAAAAGGCAATGAAATGAAATCTATAAATGGCTCACACTTTTTCCCAATTGAAAAACGGTTTGTAATGCCAACATTTATACTTCTATATAATTGCAATCCACAAAACATTTACAAATTCATTGTTAAACCTACCATAGTTTACGTTATATCACATTGCATAAATATGCTTATAGGTTTAAACCTACCATAGTTTACCTTATATCCCATTTCATTTGGTACTTTTTATTTTTATTTAAACCTACCATAGTTTACCTTATATCTCATTGCATCAATATGGTTATAGGTTTAGAGTGCCCCGATAAGAAAAATTATTTAACCTTCCCATTGCATGTCATGTTGGGTTACATACTTGTGCATTTCTAGTTTAGTAAGCACTACAAATAAACTTTCTTACAAAATTCATTTTTTTTTATATTTCACCCTAAAATGGTGTGCCTTGTATCATAGTGCACAACCGTTGTTGTAGCTTAGTGGATAGCACTTAGTTCTTTTAAATAGTCTATTTCAGAAAATTTGATCATGAACTTTGGTATTTTTTTGTTCAACCCTACTATGATGTAGTTCATATCACGATGCACCAATTCATTTATAGATTTACTATGCAATACTAAATAAAAAATTAAAATAGACATTTTTATAAGATTCTGAATTTTTTATTTAAACCTAAAGTGGTGCACCTTGTTTAGGGTCCATCATAGAGAAACTTTTTACATAATGTTTTACAAAATTCAAGCATGTGAGGATACCTTCTAAATCTGATTAAATAAAGCCATACGCAGGAGCGGAGTGGTGGGTGATGTGGAACTGCATTCAGCTAAATTTTTAAATCTCAGAATACTCCTAGGTGAGGAACAATATTCTATGATGATAGGTTTGCTTGCATAACTTGGGTTTCACAATAGGATTTTCCTTCAAAATTAAAAGCTAAGAAATCATATTTTTTTAACAAGGAAAATTCATGGCAAGTTAGCGGGTTTCTAAAGAACAATGGTTTGCAAGTTTTATCCTATATAGTTGTAATTTATTTTGTTGTGTTTTGTCTATGAAAAAATTTTGAAAGGAAAGAGATTTGGGGGTTTTCACACATACCAAATTTGAGAGATAAAAAAGGAGGGATAAAGTAGTCAAAATTTCCACCAACGACTCTTCAACAAATACATTAATATGCATGAAATGGTAAATTTTAGGGGCTAAATTTTTCCCATGGGATAATAGTCCATTTTTTCTTTGAAAATATGATATTCCAATTTGTATTTTATTAAATGATCTAGTCAAATTTTGTTGGATAGAATTCTTGTACTCTAAAATTCACCAAAATTTTCTAGAAACTATATAAAATCCTTACAAATTTGAATATTTTTACAAAAAATATCACCATAAATTTAGTGATTAGAATTTTAAGAGTTATTAATATTTGCCAATGTTTTTACACTTTAATATAAGTATGGATCCTTAAATATTTCCCTAATGCATGAAACATAAACACAAATCTCAAAAAGTAATCATAATAAATCTATCAACAACCATACATAGCTTGAACAAGGAAGGTGATATTTATTTCTTGAATGCTTGGATGAAATGCATAAGGATAGTTTGTAAATTTATCAATGTTACAAAATTGAGTTCCATGACACAAATAATCATATATGTCATAGAAAACAATGAAATAAAGTGTACAAATGACTTAAACTATTTATGCAAGCTAAAACGTTTTATAATTTTGACATGCTAGATTTGCCTGAATTGCAATATAATTCATGGAATGTAAGTAAATTTATGCTACAAACAAATATAGTAAAATGAAAAATCATTTGTTAACAATATTGCACACACCACAATATCTTAAGTTCCATGAAAAATAATCAAACATTATCTATGAATTGTTTAAACTCCTTTTCTATGTTATTTTTTTAATATAAAATATACATATTGAATTCAAGTGATTGCAATGTGATTCAAAATTCATACAAAAAAAACCCATTTCTACAAAGAAGGATATGATGTTCAATTGTGTTTTTTCATACACTTAAAAGTAGTCCTCAAATATGTTACTAAATCCCACACCATAATATTAAACAAATCTATCAATAGGAGCTAGATGTTGTACTTGTCTTGTAACAAATATATGTGACATCAATTCGAGGTAAGAGAAGAAAACATAAGAAAGAAATGCAACAAGAGACCAATTGAATAAATCATGTCACTATAATAAGAAGACAATGAAATGAAATCTATAAATGGCTCACAATTTTTCCGAGTAGAAAAACATTTTGTAATGCCAACATATATACTTCTCTATAATTTCAATCAACAAAACATTTACGAATCCATTGTTAAAATTGATTGGACCACATTGAAAACAATTTTCAATGAGGCTGTTAAAAACCTCAAATAGGGGCTCAAACTTTGGCAAGCAATATTAAACAAAATAAACAACAACCTTACAGGTTTCAACTTTCTTGCCACACAGATGCATGGTTAAAATACAAGTAAACGAATAAAATCATGTTGACCATACACCATAAAGGACATATATAAAGAAAAACACAATCAACAAATAGGCAATGTATGATTATAAATCAATGTAAAAATGGGTATACTATGGAAAGTTACACTCACCATGTTGGCATTATCAAAGAATGTCCAAGCACCATCTTCCTAGTTCATTCATTATTTTTTTTAAGGGTGGGGCATGGTTATTGGAGTTCATGGAATAAGGTTCTATTCATAGCAAGAAGATATGTTCCCTTATAATTCCATTGTATGGTATACTTCACTAGAGAATGAAATCATTTCCTTAAGAGAATGAGAAGAAAATTTCGATATCCTTGAATCATAGCCATGTGAACAAACATTCATAATTTAATTAAACTAACAACCATGAAAATAAAACTCAAAACATATTAGTTTGAATTGCAAGCTAAATTTTGAAAGAAAGCATCAAGAAAAAAGATGTCAAATTAGACAAAGTGGCAATGAATACCATCATGCAACCTCAACCAATTATAAGAACAACAATATACATCAAATAATATCCGGAGTATTAGAATAGTACGGTTGATGATGTTGAGAATTGTATTTTTTAATCTAGCGACATTAACAACCAGAGACCCAAAAAGGGAGGGTGACCCACATGGAGGCGTATCCCTTCTTATAAGATTATATTTGAATAAGGGCATATGATTATTCAAAACGTCTACCCATTTAAAAAATACCTATTGAGCAAGAAACACAATTTGCAAGACAGTGCTCTTGTTACTAAGGGTGGGGTTGAAGCTCCATTATGAACAAAATATTATGTTCCCGTTGCAATTTTAGTGCCTAACAAGTCAAGTTATGGAAAGAAAGCATTAAAGAGAGAAGAGAAATAAATCTAGTATCCTATTGACAACAAGAACAAAAATTCTTGATTTTTCTAGGAAAAATTCAAAGGGAGGAAATTTGACATATCTATTTGAGAAAAATGCATATTTAACACATCTATTAAAATGTATTTATCATACTTGTATTAGCATAGTTTATTTACCAATAACCTATTCAAACACTCCTAATATATTTGGTTGTATCCAATTGCAAAACCATACAATAGAAAGCACATTAGCAAGCAAAGTAGACATATATGGAACCTTGTTCTGTAAAATTAAAATTCATTAGAAAATAATACGTGTCCATTTTCAAAACAACATGCTCAAATTAAAACTAGCATGTCCACATACCAATCAATAGGAAATAAGAACCCCCTACAATAAATATATGCGCCACAACTTCGACAATAGACACCATTAATTCAAAACGACCACGCCCTAATGCACAACACTCACAAATTGAGAAAAAGAACAAACAAATTAAAAAACCTACACCTTACCTTTGGTGGAACCATTAAAGCAATGACAGAGAAACCTAAAACACCAACATACAAATTAATCGATGGAAACCAAAATTAATCAATGGAGGTGGTTTGGATATAGTGGACGAGATCGTTCGAATTTTTGGACATTTTTCTCGTTGTCAACCTCAGACTGAGAGTGAGAGCAGTGGTGGAGATTTTGTATCGATTTGTGTGAGGAAAGGATGAAAAAAATATGAGTGCATTCACTCTAGGATTGCGCAACTTGGACTGGATATCAACACAGCCATATCCAGAATTGGAGGGGGGCCTCCTTTTGATACTGAAGTTCTCCTTAAATTCGTAAGATCTGGCGGCACCGTTTCAGCTTCAATGTGAAGATGGCTCCTTAAATTCATAAGATCTGGGGCTACCGTTTCAGCTTCAACGTGAAGATGGTTGGAAAATGATCGACCGATTTTGAGTAATTCCTTTAGATTCATGTTTCGAAATTGTTGATTAATTATAATTTTAGTGATTGATAACACTTTAGAATTATTTAAGTCTTATTTATTTATTAAGTTGTAACAATTTTTTTTCGTTTTAGTGATTGATAACAATTTAGAATTATTTAATTCTTATTTATTAAGATGTAACATTTTTTTTTCCTTTTTTTGTTATTAATAACTATTTATAATAAGTCTTATTATTATTAAAGTTGGTATTCCATGGTCGAAACTAATGTTGATGGTTAAACAATTAAATTCATTGTATTAAGAACTATTTCATTTGGGAAAAAGTACTTAAAACCGTATCAAAGCTATGATTCCAAGAAATATGGAGAAGAAGCCATCAAAGATGCCCATATTGGGCCTAGTCCAACATAGGCCTATTTAATTTTATATGTTTTGTAAATCTAGTTTTTATATGTGACAAATTTTTCAAGATTTATAGCTCTCAAATTTCGAGTATATAATTGGAAAATACTAGGTGAGGCTAAGTCAATGGTTAGGTTTTTTTCTAAATAGAACTTGGGTATTATATTATATTGTAGTTTGGAATCTTTAATAGTTTATTCATTTTATTATTGTATAGTTACATCGCAACCTTTTAATTAATATAATAATAATTAATTCACAATAATAATAAAAACACACACGTTGAGAATTTTTTAGAAGGTTACAAAGTTACATAAATTTACAATAATAATAAAAGTAAAAAGACATGTTCAAATTTATTTTTAGAAGGTTCTATAAGTTTACACTCATTTAAAGAATACGAGGAAACATATTAATTAAGGATTATCAATTGGTTACATAAATGAGAGATGGGTGAGTAACATTTAAGGATTTGGATATTTCACGGGGATTCACCTTGTTGAGCAATATTGATGCATGGGAATTTGATCTCAAACCAAAATTCTAAAGCTTGGTGAGGTCCTAAGACCGTGATACTAGCCAATGTGGGATTAAATGTAAAATTCCTTGCAAAATATCTAAGTTTCTCTTAATTAGTAAGCATAGGTGTTCCAATTGATACAAGTGGTAATGTAAATAATGAGTCATGAAACAAATTCTTGTTTTAAGGAATGACTCGAGGGCTGTTGAAGATATTCAGGAAACATTTTTAATAAGTTACTAAAGATAGGCTTGAGTAGTTTCTATTTTAGAAACAATTATACACTAAGTTAGGAATTAGTTATACACTAAGTTAAGGATTAGTTAGAAAATAGTTAGTACATGAGATAGAGGCTCGATTTGGAAGAAAAAGAAATGGTAAGCCTATAGGCATTCAGGAGGGAGTGTGGCCAAATGAAGAAAAATCAGGCCAAGAAATTGAGAATGTAAATACAGTTTTTATTAATGAGCATATTCACCATGTTTGTGTAATAGAAACTAACTGTGATAATAAATACATCTGCAAGTGTTGGAATGTTTTGAAATCAATGATATTTAGAAATTGAATGCAACTGAAAGTTTCTTCTGGTTAGAGATTCCTCGAAAATTGCCACAATCATTGAATATTGTAAGTTGTTCCATTTATTGTTCCTATTTTTCTTCATGATTTGTCAATAGATTCAGTTATGTAAATGCAAAAGCATTGTAAACAGTTGTGTCTCTGTCGTAGCTGATTGAAACTGAAATTGACTAAGTGGTGGACTTTGTGTTTCCCAAATGCTATCTCGGTTCAGTCTTTGTGTGGGAATTGAGAGAAGTATTATAATTTTCTTAATATCATTATAAATTATCTGTCAAATAGCTTGTGGGGAAATAGACATGTGCATGTGGAGAAAAAAAAACATAACACAGATTCCTTGCAGAACAAAGTACAATTTAATAATTGGAAATCATTTTAGAAGAATAGGAAATCGTTTTGACGTTGTGATTGATCGAATAGTCATGAATATTGAGAAAATGTTTGACTGTAAACCAAGTTACATGTGTTGAGGAAGGTTGCATTGGAATCTAAGTAGTTCATCTACGTTTGGGTGAGAGAAGAACAGGTCTGCGCTAGTTCAAGGTTCTGGTGTTAATTGGTTTTGGCTTTTCACCCTCTTAATGCCATCAAATATCTTATCACGTTCATTCATAAAGGGGGGTTTTAATTGTGAAAAATAAGTTCAATATATTGTAGGCATTGGGGGGAATGAAATAGGGTATGGGGGGTTTAAAAGGGGTTTCTAGTAAAAATAAGGAATATTGTAAAAATAAGTATTTTTTAATTGGAAATAGGTATTAGGAGGGAGGATCAACAAAAGGATTTATGTAAGTAAATAACAATATCTAGTGAAATTAGGGGTATTATTTAATATCCCATGAATGAAGGAGGGATGACATGGCTTCACTAAGTGAAGACCCAGTGGGAAATTTAATAGATGGGTTAAATATAGAGTTGAAAAATAAGAAAGGGTTTTCTCATGTGAATGGGAATCCATAAGGGTATCTTTATGCATATGGAGTGTATAAGGGTTGATGGGATCAGTTGAAGGCTATCACATACTTGAGAAGAGGAATGCATGATGAAATTTCTTGCATATTTGAAAGAGAGTATTTATTAGGACGATATTAAATTAAATCTAGGTTTGATTTATAGAAAGGAGACAAGGAAAAAATAGAAATGGATTTATCTATAGAATTCAATGATGAAATTGTAAGAGATCTTATTCTATTGTGATATTAGGTAATCGACATAAATGGGTGAGAAGATAAATACCTAGAATTAAAATTAAACTAGATAAAGACATAACTTACCTCATGCACGAGAGTTATTTATTGGGAAATTGAGATAAATCGGTAAGAAGCTAAATGCATAGAATTAAAATTAAACTAGAGAAACACATGACCTAACAAATAGTTTGTGAAACATTATTCTAAGGAGAATTATTTTCAACATATTTGCAACGTTGATGGCTACAATGCTCATATGAGCAAAGAAGGAGTGGAGAATGATGATGGAACATGACACTATGAAGGATAAGGGTAGAAAAAATCATGGCATAAAGTCAAACTATCTTACCTCTAATGAGTCCTCTGTAGAATGACAACCACACTTTGGGAAATTTAAGGGAGGTACTAGTTGTTGTGATGTTTGTTTCTGGATTACATGGTGTTCAAATTTAGGAAACCAACATTTTGGGTGGACAATTCCTCAAGGGATGAGAAGAATCTTTGAGGAACTATGTGTTGACACTATTCCAATTTCTAAATTAGTAGAGTTAGAAGATACCGAGGTTGGGTTTTTCATGCATCGAAGTCTGATGACTTCTCCTAAATGATTGTATTCATTTGTTGAGCATGCTTCTTCTGCATATGCAACTACCCATACTCTATAATTGGGCTTGAATTGACCTTGGAAATATGGTCAATTATGGACAATATTTAAAAGGTAGCATAACTATATCTTAGATTCACATTCCCATGGTTATTGATGAGGTTGATACCCTTTTGATGTAATATAGGAGGCACGTCCCAACACAAATTCAATATGAAATTGAGGTTGCAAAGAAATGAGTGAAGTAGGATCAGGAAATTATAAGGTACAAGAGTATCCATAAGGATATGGAAATGTGGATCCTTGACATAGGGAACTATCAAACCCGTGAAACCAAATACATTAAAAATGTTCTTCAATATTGGAAAATAATGTAATTTATTGGGAAGGATCTCTTGGACAGCAAAAAGGAGCACAAAGAAATTCTACATTATGTGGACAAGCTCTAGGACATGCTTGGTAAAGATACGGACATTCTAGAATTCAAGGAAAATGTACCAAAATCTGAGCACAAAATTTTTGAGGTTCCATAGGAACCCATGATATCAATTTCACATGATGAATATGATCCCTAGTGCTCTTTATGTTGGTTCTCACTTTCATGTCTTCACTTATACTAGTTATTCTTTTAGTTACTTTAGATATTGCATACATGCTACTAGGCAAACAAGGTTAAAAGACTAGTTCTTTAATGAAAATGGCATTGTGTTAATGTTGATTAACAATGAGAATCTCATTTTTTATGGTTGGTTTTATCTCCCATATTAAAGATGAGCCATCTAAAACTCTGTGTATATTTCTTCATTAATATAATATAGACTAGTTAAACCAAAAAATAATATGGATGGGGTGTACCTTATTTGATATCCAAACTAGATCCTACATAGTGGAATGAATTTTGCCTCTGAGATATAGATTTATCGGCACTAGTGAATATACAATTGTGATTAGGATTCCAATGTGATGATTGACACATATAAAATGAAAGATGATGGTTACAAACTCAACCAATCTTGCAAATCCGTAATCCATTTTCTATTGTCTTTGTCATTGAAACCACCAATCCCACATACCCCTTGTAATGTTTACATTCATTTATCTTATACCACTTCTTTGCTTCCTCCTACTTATTCCACTTTGACATTCCTCCTTTTTATCCCTTCCTTATTTTCTTAATGCATTTGCTTCATTGTAATTATATTCTTCTTATTTTTTACCCTGAATTAGTTTTATAGTTTATTTCATTTTTCTTTTTTTCTTTTTTAACAAACTTAAATTTCATTCTAATTCTCATTTCACTTCTTCTCCTCAATTTTCTTTCAAAATTTATTTCATATTTCATTTTATTAAATCATAAACTTCCATTTTTATTGGTCCTCATATTCTATTCACTTATTTCAAAATGAAATTCTTTTAGTGACTTTTCTTTTAAATTTATTAATCTCTTAAAATTTTAATTTAATAATTACTTAGGAAAAAAATAGTTCTCATTATACTTCTAATTTTGTGAATTTTCATTTTTCTATCTCTTGTTAATTTATGAAAGTATTATTATTAACCCCCTTATGTTGTAATTTATTATCATTCAATTTGAATCCATTTATTTTGTTTGTTTATATACTACTTAATCAACTATTAATTTTTATTCTAATTATTATCTTTTTATTTTTTCTCATAAAGACATGTTAAATTTTTTTTAGAAGGTTCCACAAGTTTACACTCATTTGAAAAACATGATGAAACATATTAACTAAGGATTCATCAATTGGTTTCATAGATGAGAGATAGCCAAAAGGGATCTTTGTAAGCCATTAATATTGAAATTAGAAATGAGGTGTCCAAAAGGGATATGTGTAAACCATTAATATTGAAATTAGGAATGAGGGTGGGGCATATCTCTATAGATCATTAATACAGGAATAGAAATTGAGGAAAGGGTTGAGATTGAAGGAAATAAGGGGCGAGTAACATTTAAGGCTTTGGATATTTCACGGGGGATTCACCTTGTTGAGCAATATTGATGGAGGGGAATTTTCTCTCAAACCAAAACTCTAAATCTTGGTGAGGTCCTAAGACCATGACACTAGCCAATGTGGTATTAAATGTAAAATTCCTTGTAAAGGAGTGGAGAATGATAATGGAACATGACACTATGAAGGATAAGGGTGGAAAAAATCATGGCAGAAAGTCAACCGATCTTACCTCTAATTAGGCCTCTGTAGAATGAAAACCACACTTTGGGAAATTTAAGGTAGGAACTAGTTGTGGTGATGTTTGTTTCTAGATTACATGGTGTTCAAATTTAGTAAACTGACGCTTTGGGTGGACAATTCACCCATCATCAGGGGATGGGAAGAAGCTTTGAGGAACTATATGTTGACATTATTCTAAGTTTGAAATTAGTTTAGTTAGAAGATATTGGGGTTGGTATTTGCTTGCATCAAGGTATGATGACTTCTCCATAATGATTGTGTTCATTTCTTGAGCATGCCTTGTCTACAGACGTAACTACCCATTCTCTATAGTTGGGATTGAATTGACCTTGGAAATATGGTCAACTATAGAAAAAGATTAAAAAAGGATCATAAATACATCTTGGATTCATATTCCCATGGTTATTCATGAGGTTGATACATTTGTGATGTAATACAGGAGACACGCCCCAACATAAATTCAACGTGAAATTGAACTTGCAGAGAAATGAGTGAAGTAGGATCAAGCAATGATGAGGTACAAGAGTATCCATCAGGAGATAGCATTGTGGATCCTTGACATAGGGACCTATCAAACCTATGACACCAAATATGTTAAAATGTTCTTATATATTGACAAATAAAGTAATTTCTTGGGAAGGCTCTCTTGGATAGAAAAGAGGGGCACAAAGTGATTCTACATTATGTGTAGGAGCTCTAGGACTGGGTTGGAAGGATGGACACCAAGATAAACATGCTTGCTAAATATACCGACATTCTAGAATTCAAGGAAAATGCACCAACATCTAAGGAACACACTATTTTTTAGGTTCCATAGGCACCCATGATATCAATTTCACATAATGAATATGATTTCTAGTGTTCTCCCTTTCCTGTATCCACTTATAATAGTTATGCTTTTAGTTACATTAGATATTGCATACATGCTACTAGACAAAAAAGGTTAAAATAATAGTTCTTTAATGAAAATGGCATTGTATTAATGTTGATTAACAATGAGAATATCATCTTTTTATGGTTGGTTTGATCTCCCATATGGAATATGAGCCATCTAAAAATCTGTATATATTTATTCATTAATATAACCTAGACTAGCTAAACCAAAAATAATGTGGAGAGAGTGTACCTTATTTGATATAGGGGAATGAATTTCTCATTGAGGTATAGATTTATCGGCCCCAGTGAATATACAATTGTGATTAAGATTCCAATGTGATGATTGACAAATATAAAAGGAAATATGATGGTTACAAACTCAACCAATATTACAAATCCATAATCCATTGTCTATGTCTTCGTCATTGAACCCACATACCGCTTGTAATATTTACATTCATTTATCTTATAACATTTCTTTGTTTCCTCCTACTTATTCCACTTTGTCATTCCTCCTTTTTATCCCTTTCTTATTTTCTTAATTGTAATTATATTCTATTTTTTTACCTTAAATTAGTTTTATAGTTTGTTTCATTTTCATTTTTCATTTTTATAAACTTAAATTTAATTCTAATTTTAATTTCACTTCTTCTCAATTTTGTTTCAAAAATTATTTAATATTTCATTTTTATTAAATCATAAATTTATTCCATTTTAATTGGTCCTCACATTCTATTCACTTATTTCATTCAATTTTTTTACTATTTTGCTTTTAAATTTTTTAATTTAATAATTACTTAGAAAGAAAAAAATAGTTCTCATTATACTTGTGAATTTTCATTTTTCTATGAAAGTATTATTATTAACTCCCTATTTATTAAAATTGAATCTATTTATTTTGTTTGTTTATATACTTTCTTGATTAGCTATTAATTTTTATTGTAATTATTATTATTTTCTTTTTTCTTATACTTGGACTTCCTACTTTATCATTTGTTATTATTTTGTTTAATTAGCTAATTTAATTTAAATTTATTTATTTGTTTTATTTTGTTTTTTTAATTTTTTAAACATTTTGTTTAGATTATATAATGATAGTGGAGTCCTATTTATATTTTTGACTTATATAAAAAATATATAGCATAAAACAAATACTAAACAACACTATGAATCATGATTTATAATATTTACAACCAAATACTAGATGAAAAGTTATTTTTATGCATAATAAAAGGAAAAAGAAAGAAATGGAAACCCAAAGGAGCCTTAAGAATTTTACTATCGGTTGCATCCCTATGTCGACCATAATAAAAAAACAAAAGAAAGAATGATATGGAAAAATAATGTCAAGATAACGGAATTATTCAAAATTCCACAAGGAAGAAAACTTTGGATTTAAAGAACATGGTCGAAGAACGAGCCAAAACATAGTTAATGCAGCTCAAAGTTAGGCTAAAGGTATGGAAATGGAAAAAAATAAAATAAATCAGTGTACAACATGGAGGAGGATTTCAAGTTTGAGCACCAAAGATTCCATGCCTTACTACTTGGCCAACTTGTTGAGTGTAAGGATGGATATACCTAGCCAAAAGAACGACTATACCTATTATTTATACTTAAACAAGAACAAGAGGTCATATGGGTGTAGTTGTGTGTATTTCATCAATGATAAACTTTCAATAAATAAAAATACATAATCCAGGTAAAATATGAAAACCACTCTAATTCATACATGTATGGTTAATTGTTTAGTTTATAGAAGCACTATTGAACTCCATTACATAAAGGTCACTTTAAAATTTTATAAATCATCATTACAAAGTAAAATAGCTTAGCTAGTGCATGTTCACTTCCGCATACA
This sequence comes from Pseudotsuga menziesii, assembly GCA_001517045.1. Lineage (NCBI taxonomy): Eukaryota > Viridiplantae > Streptophyta > Pinopsida > Pinales > Pinaceae > Pseudotsuga > Pseudotsuga menziesii. The sequence goes on from LPNX010302245.1 coordinate 51,804, forward strand.
AGATAAAGACATGCGGAGTGCCTCCAAAGCTAAATCACTAAAAAGTTTCTAATATTGTGAATACCAATTTCCAATACATAAGTTGTCGATTTCCAAAACCTAATATATCAGCTTCCAGCGAGGTTGTCACCCATAATATGACAAAAATAAAATAAAAAGTTCCCTAATTCAAGTGAGAAAGAGAAGGAGACACTGCCCTTTCTTCTGAAGAGAATGACCTGCTGTCTTTTCTCACATGTGACTAGTCATCTAGGTTGTCGGTTTCCAAAAACTAATATATTAGTTTCCTATAGGGATACCACCTATAATATGAAAAAAATAGAAGGTTCTCTATTTCAAGTGGCAAGACAAGAGAAAGAGCGACTTCCCTTTCTCACACATTGGTCATTCTCATTCTTGGAATGAAGAGGAGGAGCGACAGCCCTTTCTTGCACTCAGATTTTAATTCTGAGATAAACATTGTTTTTTTAAACATTAACAATATAAATTTACATTTTTTAACCGACTTAGACTAGAAAGCATGTTTATAAAACTTGTAAGTCTATTAATATGTCCATAAATCATGTATATGGTGTATTTGCAATAGCACTCCATATCTTCTTTCTAGTTGAAGTATTATTGAACAGTTTCAAAGCACCACTTTAAAGATGCGAGAAAACATAGTAGGAGTCGACGAAATAATATCGACCGAAAACTAACACTATGTTTAGATTATTGGTAAAGATCAATTGATTATGGTCGAGCAAGTCAAAAACAGGGGATTGTTGGAGATTAATTTCTCCTGCTATGTTGTGTATGTATTTGTAGCCGAGTTTAATGTGATATTAAACATTCACCAACTAATTTAATTATTGATATATTGAATGTTTCTTGTTACGTGGTTGATTGTGGTGGATAGTGCACAACCCATTGTTTGTAGTGTTTTGATGTAATGCTTGAGTCATTGTATATTGGACCCATTAGAAATTTTCAATTCTAGTTCTTAATTTGACAACAGATCGCAAATGTCTAGTGAGCCCTTTATGCAAGTCTATCATCTGTCATGTGTTGCCTCCCTTACATGAAAATCTCATTGTAAAAATATTTTTTATTAATGAAATGTTTTATATTTTTTTGGGCCATTTTCCCACTGTGTTTTATGTTGTGCCCTTTACCGATATTGCGCCCTATACTAATACATATCCATTGGAAACCCCAATAAATAAAAACATAATAGAAAATTTTTGGGATACAGTATATTGAAAAATTAATGACGAGATTCAACCTTGAAATCTTCATTCCATATAGTTTTAAAATATAGAAACAAAATGTATATGCTATAGGCCTGCAAAATACATAGTCGAACAAAGATAGTAAGAAAGAAAAACAATATGAAAATAGGTGGTCGTTGGTTATTCCCGAGCCCCTGATTCACAAATTTTTTGATACCAAGTGCTTATCCTTATCGTGCACCGGGTCAAGAGTGTCTTCTCTTCATGGACTGAGTTCTCTGAAACTATAGAGTCGGCAGTGGAAGTGGGCGTCCTAAGAGTTTTAGCCATGTTTAGCATTCTTTAGATGGTGTTCTCATGCTCAAAAGTTACGAGTGATAAATCATTTATATTTTTCCATGGTGTTCTGATGTCAACATTAGTTTTTTATTAATATATCATAAGCTGATTTGAGCAACCATATCAAGTAAGATCAATCATTTCACTACCACTATAATTTTTTTTATTATAAAAATATCATGGTACTTCATAGAGTGTCAACATCAATTTAAATTTTGATGTACTTATGTATGGACTGGGATGTGTTTGGTGTTATCGTAAAAGATATTAATGGTATCATAAATCACTGCAAAACGTTCTATGTGTCTAAACCTAGTAAGTTTACTTTGCCTAGTCCTCTATTTCTAAACCCGTGGAAAATTATTTTAATGTCTTTGATCTGTTCTCTAGTACAATTTGGATGGGAGAATTCTACACTACTCACTCTCCCATATCGCCTATGGAGATCTCTTTAGTATCTTCGTTTCGGTCGAGAGAATGTTAACGAGAATGAGTTCTCAACTAGAGGGATTGAAGGAGTCCATTGTCCATATAAAAAACGACATGGATGAATGGGACAATATGCATGATTGGGTTCAATCCAAAGTCAAGGAATAAGAGAAACAAATAGAACAGCTTCACCTTTTCAAAGAGATGCATTTCAATATAGTAGTCATCTTATACCTAGGAAGTCAATCTCATTTTGGGTTTTGTATGGACTCAAAAATGAAATAGAATATGAGACTTTCTAGAATATTTTTATCGAGAAATGTGAATGTCCAAGTTCTTAGACTGATGCTTTGGATAATAATGACCTGGATGAAGGCCACATCCGCCATGGATTTTCATAAATATGTTGTCTTTAAATGTTTTTAATAGTATTACTAGGACAATTTATCTTATAGTGTAGAAGTAGGAAGTTTTTGTTTATTTTGTATGCAATATGTTCTTACAAGGCTCAAGTATTTTTGGAAGATTCTGTTGAACTTTGGGGATGAATTTTGTTAATGAACCCATTGTAAATATTTATCTTTTTATGATTTTTTCATCCTTTTAATACAGATCGTCATTTCATGTTTCTAAAATTATTCTCACTTTTGGCTATATTCCAACATAATATTATAATTATCATCATATGAATTTCCATTCCCATAACAACCATACACCTTCAATAAAAATGAGTTCTATTCATGCTCCAAAATTTTGATTGAGGGATAAGAAATATCAATGATAGTTTGTTTGTTTGAGAAATTATACAATGAACACCATTAAACTCAGATATAATAAATCAAATTTGCTTGTTATTGAAATCGTTGTACATCTTGGGTTGTTAGGGATTTCCTCTACCACTTAATACAAATCACTATTTAAAATGCTTCTAAAAATAATCTCACTTTTGGCTATATTTCAACATATAATTGTCATCATCTGGATTTTCGTTCATCCACAAGAATGATATTCTTTCAATCAAATTGAGTTCTATGTATGATCCAAACCTTTTATTGTGGGTTGTTAAAAATAATTTATTTATTCATTTGATAAATGTTATTGCTCAGCGAACACCATTCATATCAGAGATGATAAAATAAAATTGGTTTTGTATATTGCATATATAATTATATATAAACAAGAGCGTTAACCATGCCATCATTTTTCAAGTCTCTCAAATGAATAATCAAGAACAATTTATGTAAGCATTTTTTCAAGTATCTCTTCATGCTTGATTTTTACCAATGGCTTAGAAAATTACAAACATGGGGTCATATAAGTCCATCTCTTTCCAAAGAATCATCATATTCCAAACTAGGATGGATTGTAAAACAATTTTCCTCTCTATTATGCCCACTATTATACCTAGCATCATCTATAAACAAGATGTTCAATTTACCATATCTTTCCTCATAAACATTAAAAACTTTAGATATGTCATTTTGGTACGCAAACCTAATAAATTTCCGCCCTGGCTTATTTTTCAATTATTCATTTCACATTGACATCGGCCCCAAACAAATGCTAATTTTATCTCCTTCATCCAATTGAACTTCTAAATAAAATAATGTAATTTTTTTTCCAAGTAAACCATAAAGCAATGTCAAAACTTTCCTTTGCAACTGATAATAACCGAGGACTACTCTTGTGTTGATAGTAATTCTAAGGAGCATATTTGAAATAATGATTTGAGTGTTCTGGTTTTGTGCCAACAAACCCTGGTACTCGAAAAAGTAATCCTTCTACCCCAATATTAAGAGTTTCTTTTGAACTAAAATCAATTACATTAAAATTGATTTAGAAATTGTAAATGGGGGACCTAAAACAAAATTCATGGAACAAGATACATTTTTATTTAAACTATTAAAAGAGAATCAAGATAAGCAATATTGTAATGCATTCATAGTTCAAATTATTCATATTTCATGTTTTAATTATGTTGGAAATGACATATCCCCTTATGTACTAGTCTTATTGGTTAAGAGGTTACAACATGCTAATTAAAGGACTGTAGTCATAATCTATGATATACCACTAAAATTAAATTAGCTAAATGTGAAAATTATATTGAAATAAGTGAAGTCAAATATTTATGAATTATGCAAGAAAACACAATATCAATAGTTTATTTTTAACATATTATATGAATCATATGAAAGAAAAGCTGAAAAAAAAATCATCATCAATTGGTAAAGAGGATAAAGTGGATTGAAGAAACTAAATTATTTCCTTATAAAAAATTTACTTATAGATTTCAAAATATCGACATTATTAACATCATTATTGTATTTTGGGCATAGAACTAAAATAGTCTACCAAAATTCCATTATCCAATTATCCTTTGAACCAATGGTTGTGGTTGTCGTACAATTATCTCCTGGATCTCCAGCAACATTTTTATAAACAAGTATTGTATTCGTCTCACTATATTTTTTCTTATGTTGTCTCTAGAACACCTCAAGTGGCTTGGTTAAATAGCCCATGGAATCCTTTTTGAAATTTTCCTTACCAAAACAAAATAAACTACTTGGTGAAAGTGAAGTTTTTTTTAATACTTTCTTAAAGCTATTTGTGTAACTTCTTTACTCTCCTTGTCATCCCAAAATGCAACCTCAAATACACTTGTGACCAATAAGATAAATTCATATAGCTTGGGACAAAGTATGTAGTAGTTTTCCTTCACTCTCATATTTGATTTGGACTTTTCTATAGATTCATAGTATAAACAATCTTCCATGTCTAAAATCTATTAAAAAAGAAATCTTACCACTGAAAAAAAAACCCTCGTTGTACATGAATACCATATACAATATATTAAGAAAATGCCATATACTATATATTGAAAACTAATTAGTGTGTTGCTATAAATACCTATATAAATTATGCATTGCACATTTTTTCCAGTGTCTTTCATCATTTTAGCAATTTCCTCTTCTGTTTGAGAAATCAAATTAGAATTTTTTCTTTAAAAGTGAAAATCCAATTTCGTGTTTTTCATTCTATTAAGAATGTACATTAATACTGGAAATGAACCCACAACAACACATTCTTATATAGATGCACTACCAATGCTTCATCCTTTTCTACATTAGAACCAATAATGATAATTGATTTTGAGTATTGTATAGCAACTTATGGCATGAGTAGAGTATTGTAATACTCCAAAAATTCGTAAAAATTTAAAAATTTTCATGTAACATAAAATGTTTGTACTTGTCACTGCCTAGAAATAATTAAATGCTAACGGTTACTTTTAAGCAGTATCAAACTAGGACTGAATAATAGTTAATTTCTAGTTCTGTATACTTATTAGTTTATTTTCATAATTCCATGTTAAGGATTTGATTTAGCAGGTTATGATTTGGAATAACATGAATTCAAACATATGTTTAAATTCTAGTACTACGTTTGTTTTACTATCTTATGACAAGTAGGAAAGAACTTCAGTTGAGATCGAGGCTTACTTAACTTATAGCTAATGCACTGAAGATTGCTTCTTTTACAGGTTCTTTATAGGTGAGAAGTTTATTACCAGTTTTTTCAGATCGAGATTATTATCTCAAGTAGCATAGAATAAAATGCTAGTTAAAATATTTGTTTTACAGCTTGTGCAGTAAAAGAGGTATCGTTGATCTGATTATTTATGTTCAAAATAGAGTCTAGAATAAAAGTATTTTCAGTAAACTGAAACTAGTCTAGTTACTCTTCTATTTTGCTACAACCCACTTATTCATTCAACTTTCATCAATCTAATCTTAGTTTAATGCATGTATTCAATCTTATGGAAGGCATCATGTAAAGCAGATTTCTTTCCACAAGAATCGAGTGAAGTTAACCTAGGAGTCACATGATCTAAGTTTAAACATTAAGTATATTGACTAAAGGACATACATAGAACTAGTACTTAGTGCATAAGACAATTTTTAACTATTCTAATACTTAACAACTAGAGATGCACTAATACAAATTGTTTTTCTTTACATTAAAGTTTTATTCCTTTTTATGTAAGGAAGGAGGAGTTATTTTCTATAAAACTATCCAACTTAACCTTTGTAAGTTCCCCATTTCACAAGGGGGTAAGCAAATCTAAGTTCTAATATCTAGACTATTATAACAAACTATAAATCTTACTATGTTTTCAAATCTTACATACATATAAGACTAAGTCTTTTATGGGTTCTTTCTCTAAGTCCAAAATTCATTATAGAATGATGTTAAAAACTCTTTTAAGGTTAATGTTTTATTACATAAATTGTTGCCTAAAACCATGGTTGATAGAAAAATACCTCTAGCATAAACATGGACCCTTCCAAAGGTTAACGATCTTAGATAACTACCTTATTATAGTTCTTAACTTCCTATAATTCTCATTAGGGTTTAACATTTATATTAAGTGTTATATGTAAAAGAGAAGGTTATAACCAAAGTCCCATTACGATTTGTTAATATTGCAGGATTACTCCATGGGCTCTTCGAACTATATAAAAACCCACAATTTGCAAACAAATTTGAGGACACGTGGTTGAAGTTCAAAGGAGAGGGTTTGACATTTCCGTTTTTACCATATATATTCTATTAAACCTTAAAAAATTGCCTTAACCTATATTTTACCTTGCTCTGGAAGAGAGGGCCATAGGCTCATGGCCACAAGGCTTGACTGTCACTCCACTATGTAAACTTCCTTTCCATTAGTCTTCTTATTTTGCGTATAGAGGTGCATTTGTATATTGTCTCTTGTTTTGTGGATGAACCCCTCTTTTCGCCATTACCTAGCTCTGTAAAACGATGCACCTATCGTTACCTTTCCTCTGTAAGTGCTATTATTCATTCACCGGTGTATTGGTGAGATGAGGAGGTGAGCACGGCTCTTGGGTTGTCGTAGTGTGGTCTTGTTGTGTGAAGAGATTATTGTTTCTCATTGCCCAACTTCTGCTGTGGCATTTGACTCTGCCCCGTCGTGGATTTGGATTTCAGACTTGAGCTCTGTGAGTCGTGTTTCCTTTTGTTAGTGCTTTCTCGAAGCTTGCTGAAACCTTAGTTGTAGTTAGGGTTTGTAAAACATACCACTACGGCCTAAGAATCAATTCCACATAAGCATACTCAGTATTTTTTTTAAGAATATAGTTAGAATTATTTTTGCATCATTTGTTATTTACAAGATTTTTAATGTTCATTGCTTTCAAGTGCAGGTGCTTGTAAATACAGAAGGGGTGCTTGAAAAACCATTGAAGTCTGTCTCGCACGAACTCCAAGCTACATATTTACCCTGGTAAGCCTCGGTCTCATTGAGGTTTCTCCTACAATGGTGTATGGTGTTCATTTTTAGATGATGGAGTTCGTTGGGTTTTTGAATTTCGGTTCGGCCATGGATACATTGTGTATTAAATAGTTTTGGCATTCCATGTGGCCGATACTTTGATATTTGGTTCAGTTTATTTGAATCCCTAGTGGTTGTTTCATGTTGGAGGCTTAGGGCTTTCATAGCCGAGACTTGAGAAAATCATGGCCTTCTCAGTCGTAGTTTTTTGTTTATAGTTAAGTTATTTTATACAGGCTTCTCAGCCATGACTATGTTTATGAAAGGCCATAGGGTCGTGACTGATATGATTCAGTTTAGGGTTTAACTGATACTTAAAAATTGGATAAGCTCGAAGCTTACTATTTTGTAATTTATATATTTGGAATTAAAATTTACACTGTGGTTTTTTTAAGAAGATGGCAAGTTGTATTTTTAATCTGTGTTGGTTTAATTTTCAAATTCTTTTAATATTTATCTTACACAGAAGTATTGTTACTGTAAATTGATTTTGATTCTGATTATGTTTTAAAAGAAAAGAAAAGTTCCAGACAGACAGTTTCTAGAAGATAGTTTGATTTTTATTGTCACATATTATTTACTTCAATAGGTAAATAAAAAAGAAAGGTTGCTTATCCAACCTAAGTTTTTACTGTGTTTTCTGGTTTATTATATGTTGAAAAATATCTTTTAATTACTTTCTCCGAGTTTCTGTTTATCACATAGTTTTAATCTTATTATTGTGGATAATATATTAAATTTATTTATTTACCTATTCCATACTTATTATTATATAATTGAAGTAAGTAAGATTAATTTGTTGTAGAGTTGAAATGAATAACCCCTCTTTTAGTAAAGAGGTGGTAATGTTGTTTATAACTTTTTATAGTTTCTTTAAACAGGTTTGTTTATAAACCCTAATTCCCTTAGTTTAAAAATACTTAGTTAGTAATGAATTATAATGTTATCCTACTTTTCATTTTACTTAGATGAATTTATTACAGTATAATTCTAGCTCTATTTACTGTTTCTTTAAGTTAATATTGGTTATTTAATTTATGTTTTTATAATAACTCTTAAGTATTATAATAATAGACAAGTATGATAAATAGTCTATATATTGTGTAAACAATTACACATACTAAGTAAACCTATACTTTTGGATCTTTCCTAAACGGCTCTGTTTATATTATTCAAGTATTATGACTAAATAAATACATCTAAATAAAAAGGAAAACATACATACGAATCACACATATGAACCTGTAGAAGATAATAATTCACATTCACACATACTTCATTCGATTCTTTATCTGCAATTAATCTAACCTACTGTACTAGAGTACTACCTTTATAAAAGGTGTGGAAAAATACAGTTAGGTATTTCTTTCTATTTATTAGTGAATCCAGAAATTCTTCTAATAATTTAACCTAATCTATCTGTTCAGAACTTAACTATCTTTTTACAGTATAAATATTTCTTTTAACTAACCCTAGCAGCAACATAATAGAAGCATAACATACCATTACTTAAACATAAAATTTCCAGATAACAATAAACATTTAGAAAGCTAGATATATCAAGTAAAACCTTGTAATATAGATGAGGTGACAACAACTTAAGGAATATGTTCCTCCCAACCAACTCCTGGAAAAAATATGGACTTCAAATCTTAGGACCCCTGAGCTTGTCTCCTGGTCCACCTGGTAGAAGTACTAGGTGAGAGATGCAGTCTAATAATCCTCTGCAACTCTACTGAGTGTTCAGCAGTAAATATGTTCTGCATACAACAGTATGAACTCAGCTTAGAATAGTTACACTAGTTAAGGTCTTCATCACTATTCACTCAAAACATACTTCAGTAAGTCCCCTACATCAAATTTTCTTTTGCACTTCATTCACTTAGAATGTTCACAAGTCAAGAAATGAGAAGCCTCAACTATCTTCAATGGGAAGTTTTATTTGCATGCCCAGGTATTTTGGGTCATTTTTTCACTTAATGAGACACCTGCTCTTGTTCCACTTTCTTAGGGAACATGACCACAAAAATAGGGAAGTTTCCTCCTGCAACAACTAGAAACAACTAGAATTAGTTTGAGGATGCCTCCAAGTGTCAATCTACTCTCAAACCAACTTTCTCCACCAAGTGACTAGTAAAACACTCATTTAACAGCTTCCCTAAGCTGTTGTCTCATCTTTCATTTATTTATTAATAAAATATTCAGCAATTACATNAATTTCAAACTTTATAAGAAAATATAACATAATGTTTCTTAAAACATAAAATGTTTTGCAAATTGGGGTATGTGACATACACTCCCCCTTAAATTATAACATTGTCCTCGATCTTATTTATTCTTCATCCTCAGAATTTTCCTGGAACAGAATTGGATATGCAGCCTGCATATGACTTTCCAATTCTCAACTAACCTCTTCTCAACTAAGGTGCTTCCATTGCACCTTCACCTGACCAATGGTGCAATTTCGAAGCAATATTTCACTCCTTTCGAGGATACAATCTGGTTCCACCAGAAAATCTCCTTCGGGTTCCACCTGCACATCATTCCAGTTTATAACATGAGTAGCATCATGTACATATTTTTTGACACAGAAATATGAAAAACATTATGAACCTTCAGATTTGGCAGTAAAGGCAATTGATATGCCACCTGTCCTATTATGGACAGTATCTCAAAAGGTCCGCAATATCGAGGTGCTAACTTAGCACAACTTCCTAATCTTAGAGAACTCTTTTTATTCCTTACCTTAATAAAGACATGTTCACCAACTTGGAAATATTTTTGAGTTCGTTTAAGATCTGCTTGACTTTTCTGTCGGTCTTGTGCAACTTTCAAGTTGCCTTGCATTTTTTTTACAGTTACCTTGCACCTTGCACCTTGTACTTCATAGAGTGTCAACATCAATTTAATTTTTGATGTACTTGGTGTCTAGACTAGGATGTGTTCGGTGTTATCGTGAAAGATATCAATGGTATCGTAAATCACCGCAAAAAGTTCTATGTGTCTAAACCTGGTAAGCTTACTTTTCCTACTCCTCTATTTCTAAACCCGTGGAAAATTATTTTAATGTCTTTGATCTGTTCTCCAGTACAATTTGGATGGGATAATTCTACACTTCTCACTCTCCCATATCCCCTATGGATATTGCTTTGCTATCTTCGTTTCGATCGAGATAAAGAACATGGAGAGAATGTTAAGGAGAATTAGTTCTCAACTAGAGGGATTGAAGGATTCCATTGTCCATATAAAAAATGGCATGGATGAATGAGACAATATGCATGATTGGGTTCAATCCAATGTCAAGGAATAAGAGAAACAAATAGAACAGCTTCACCTTTCCAAAGATATGCATTTCAATATAGTAGTCATCTTATACATAGGAAGTCAATCTCATTTCGGGTTTTGTATGGACTCAAAAATGAAATAGAATAGGATACTTTCTAGAATATTTCTATTGGTAAATGTGAATGTCCAAGTTCTTAGATCAACTCTTAGGATGATAATGACCAATCAATCATGTATGAAGGCCACATTCACCATGGATTTTCATATATATGTTTTTTTAAATTTTTTTTAATAGTATTACTAGGACAGTTTATCATACAGTGTAGATGTAGGAAGTTTTTGGTTATTTTGTATGCAATATGGTCCTACAAGGCTTAATTATTTTTGGAAGATTCTGTTGAACTTTGGGCATAAATTTTGTTAATGAACCCATTGTAAATATTTGTAATTTAATGATTTCTTTAGCCTTTTAATACAAATAGTCAGTTCCTGTTTCTAAAAATATTCTCACTTTTGGCTATATTCCAACATAATATTATAATTATCATCATATGAATTTCCATTCATCCATAACGACCATACATCTTCGATAAAAATGAGCTCTATTCATGCTCCAAAATTTTGATTGAGGGATAAGAAATATTAATGATCGTTTGTTTGTTTGAGAAATTATCTAGTGAACACCATTCAACTCAGAGATAATAAATCAAATTTGCTTGTTATTGAAATTGTTGTAAGTCTTGGGTTGTTAGGGATTTCCTCTGCCATTTAGTACAAATCACTATTTAAAATTATTCTAAAAATAATCTCACTTTTGGCTATATTCCAACATATAATTGTCATCATCTGAATTTCCATTCATCCACAAGAATGATATTCTTTCAATCAAATTGAGCTCTATGTATGATCCAAACTTTTTATTGTGGGTTGTTAAGTATAATTTATTTATTCATTTGATAAATGTTATTTCTCAGTGAACACCATTCATATAAGAGATGATAAAATAAAATTGGTTTTGTATATTGCACATATAATTATATATAAACAAGAACGTTAACCATGCCATCATTTTTCAAGTCTCTCAAATGAATAATCAGGAACAATTTATGTAAGCATTTTTTCAAGTATCTCTTCATGTTTGGTTTTTACCAATGGCTTAGAAAATTGCAAACATGGGATCATAGAAGTCCATCTCTTTCCAAAGAATCATCATATTCCAAACTAGGATGGATTGTAAAAAAATTTCCCTCTCTATTATGCCCATTATTATACCTAGCATCATCTATAAACAACATGTTCAATTTACCATATATTTCCTCATAAACATCAAAAACTTTACATATGTCATTTTGGTAGGTAGGTAACAAATTTCCACCCTAAATTCTTTTTTAATTATTCATTTCACATTGACATTGGCCCCAAACAAATGCTAATTTTATCTCCTTCATCCAATCGAACTTCTGAAGAAAATAATGTTATTTTTTTTCCAAGTAAACCATAAAGCAATGTAACAACTTTCCTTTGCAATTGATAATAACCGAGGACTAATCTTGTGTTGATAGTAATTCTAAGGAGCATATTTGAAATAAGGATTTAAGTGTTGTGGTTTTGTGCCAACAAACCCTGGTACTCAAAAAATTAATCCTTCTACCCCAATATTAAGAGTTTCTTTTGAACTAAAATAAATTACATGAAAATTGATTTAGAAATTGTAAATGAGGGACCTAAAAGGAAATTCATGCAAAAAGATACATTTTTATTTAAACTATTAAAAGAGAATCAAGATAAGCAATATTGTAATGCATTCATAGTTTGAATTATTCATATTTCATGCTTTAATTATGTTGGAAATGACATATCCCCTTATGTACTAGTCTTATTGGTTAAGAGGTTACAACATGCTAATTAAAGGACTGTAGTCATAATCTAATGATATGCCACTAAAATTAAATTAGCTAAATGTGAAAATTATATTGAAATAAGTGAATTCAAATCTTTATGAATTATGCAAGAAAACACAATACCAATAGTTTATTTTTAACATATTATATGAATCATATGAAAGAAAACCTGAAAAAATCATCATCAATTGGTAAACAGGATAAAGTGGATTGAAGAAACTAAATTTTCTTCTTATAAAAATTTATCTTATAGATTTCAAAATATCTACATTATTAACATCATTATTGTCTTTCGGGCCTAGAACTAAAATAATCTGCCAAAATTCCATTATCCAATTATCCTTTGAACCAGTGGTTGTGGTTGTTGTACAATTATCTCTTGGATCTCCAACAACATTTTTATAAACAAGTTTTGTATTCGTCTCAATATATTTTTTGTTATGTTGTCTCTAGAACACCTCAAGTGCCTTGGTTAACTAGCCCATGGAATCCTTTTTGAAATTTTCCTTACCGAAACAAAACAAACTACTTGGTGAAAGTGAAGTTTTCTTTAATACTTTCTTAGCTATTTCTGTAACTTCTTTACTCTCCTTGTCATCCCAAAATGCAACCTCAAATACACTTGTGACCAATAAGATAAATTCATATAATTTGGGACAAAGTATGTAGTACTTTCCCTTCGCTCTCATTTTTTATTTGAACTTTTCTGTAGATTCATAGTACTAACAATCTTCCATGTCTAAAATCTATTAAAAAAATTCTTACCACTGCCAAAAAAAAACCTCATTGTACATGAATACCATATACTATATATTGAAAAATGATTAGTGTGCTACTATAAATACCTATATAAATTATGCATTTCACATTTGTTCCAATGTCTTACATCATTTTAGTAATTTCCTCTTCTGTTCGAGAAATCAAATTATATTTTTTTCTTTAAAAGTGAAAATCCAATTTTTTGTTTTCCATTCTATTAAGAATGTACATTAATACTGGAAATGAACCCACAACAACACATTCTTATATAGATGCACTACCAATGGTTCATCCTTTTCTACATTAGAAGCAATAATGATAATTGATTTTGAGTATTGTATACGAACTTATGGCATCAGTAGAGAATAGAATGAACCTTTGTCAATTCCCTATGATTTATTGATCACTTCCACGTTTGATTCTTCTGTACAAGAAAGATAAGTAAAACTTATTTTTTGGTCTATGTTCACTTGATAAGAATGTATTTTTTGTTATACTTAGTACTAAAAAGTATCTAGTATACATAATAGAAATAGAATATTCATACATTGATAAAAATAGCAAGGAAATATAACCCCAAATACCATACAGAAAGCATTGCATGATAACACAAAAAGGGCATTGTATCCACCAACCAAAACATAATGATACCAATAAGATAATCCCCACACAGAAAATATCAATCTACAACACAACTCAGTGGGGATAAATAAAATGAAATTAAATACCAGGCAGTCATAGCAATTCAAATGACATAATTACAGTTACTTGAAAAATAATGTATCAAGATCAGATAGTGAAGAAAAACTGCAAGGTTCCAAAATACATACTGATATGCAATACTTTGATAACAAAACCACACATTTAAATAAAGTTGTGCAATTCAAAAACTAGGATCGTCCCTTCATGTTTGTAAAGCACAACATCTAAATGTAGTGTGAAAACCTGATCCATTTTGTAAATGTGTTGAATGATTTCATAGTTATGATGATTTTATAAGAATGATAAGAATGTATCTATTGCAATGGTTTTGCAATACCATGGTATTCTATAGATGCATGTACTAAAATATTCCATATTTAGAATAGTATGATTATTTGAAGTCGATAATATCAAAGAAAATTATAATATAGAATATAGAATCTACCCGTGTGTGATCGAACCACTATACTAGCATATGTTTCTATTGAGACTATTATTTGAGATGTGTTTGAGTCTGAATTCATACCAAAAAATAAATTAATCACTATAATTTGTGTTATAATAAACATGGTGTTCATATATATTCTTTGTGTGAATTTCCGAGTTGATAATGTATTGTGACATACCTTCCTCTTTAATTTGGGATACGATTATTTGAAGTCATTGTATAAAATTATAACACGAGTAGAATGTAGAATGTACCTAGTATCTTTGATCGATCCACCATATCATCAAATTCCGATGGTTGAGATGTGTTTGATTTTTAATTCATACTAGAAAATAAATCAATTAGTGTAATTCGATAGACAACAAACATTGTTTGCATATATATTTTTCCCATCGGGTTATGAACTTACCAATTTATAGTGTATTTTGACATGCATCAACAACATCCATAGGACCTTGATCTATAAGTTGATAAAGTTCTTAAACATTCATAGGTTGAGCATATTTTTGATAAAGGACAACATCATAAAAATTAGATTTTTAATTTGAATTATCAACAAAACATAACAATGGGAAAAATTGTGTAGTTACTGTATATTACTGTAAACATGACAAATTTTATCAACCTGGAGTGTTGATACGTCTCTAATAATACATCTTCAAACATTCTTCATGATGTACATTCTCAACAAGGCATGCCAATCTACACTTTCTTTCTTGTATTAAAAATTGAATAAATCGTCCTTCGCCATAAACGGAGAGAACCATTCCACCTTCCTCTACAAACTTTTTACTAACATTTTCCCAAAATGAAATATTTCTTTCATTTTTTAATGGATGTTTAATCCTCCTCCAAACACAAACTTTATCGAATGAAGTATAGGGATCCATTTTCTCATCATCTTCATTCTAGTCATAATTAATGCATATCCATTGATTTACTTATTTTGATTTCATCATCTTTTCATTGTTGATATAGACCATGCAACACAATGATGGTATGTGATTTGTCATATGTGTTTTTATCCTTAAATCACATGAAATCCAAAACTTTGAAAAAATATTCTTTGATTGTATTTTTGAAATGCACCTTAACTGTAGAAATAACCAAATGTAATTTTACTAAATAAACCAAAAAAGACACAAACACGTCTACTTTAGATTCTACCCATTATGTTGAACAACTCTATTAAATCATCACCACTTCAATTAGTGACCACATTGCATAAATCTACCACTAATAAATCAATTTCCAATTTCATCATATCTAATTGTAAGCTTTCTAGTTCATGCTTCAATTAACTTGTATAAGATGAAACAAAGGAGAAATGATAGGAGCTTGGAAGGGATCCCCTTTCCATGCCATTCCATTGTACTATATACATATAAAAGATGTACTTAGTTTCTTCAGGAACACTATGATAATCATCATTAACCTTCCCTTTTTCTACTTTTTACTTGATATTTCAAGTTTATCGTAGTCATCTATTTCTTTTATTTCACCAAGTTGTATTATGTGGCATCGTTTCATGTTGTACACTTCTAATTCAATGTCTGTGTGTACATTGAAAAATATATGGTTGTCAACATGATTATTCACAATGTATCCTGATGCAACGATAGAAACATATCTATGTGCTTTTATCCTCTTGCAATATCCACTTAATCCATCTGATGCCACCCCTTCTTTGAATGAGTTACTTAGCTGCATGCTTCCTTATATTATTAGAACTGCTAACCCATCGATCTCTTTATCCTCAATCTATCTTGTACACCTAAAAAAAATTGTTGTGTATTTACATATACTATTGGGGGTGAAATCTGCTTGTGATGCCTTCTTAAGCGAACGTGCCAAGCCACCATTTCTATAAAGGTAAAAAATGTTGACCCATTTATTCCATGATTGATGAGTGGGACACACTGAGGTTAATTTTTCCTTAATACTCTCAGACTTCTCTCTTTCAAATATGCTCTTACATTTTTTCTCAAACACCTGCAAGGAAAATAATAAATGTGGGAATTTCTTTTTTCCAGTATATTATAATTAATGAAATTTAAGAACAGAAACTTACCATCCATTCAAGAGAAGGTTTCTTACCCCTCCCAGGACATTTTGGCTCACCAAAATTCTCCCAATGGTACCTAGAGTTAAAAATTTGTGCAATGTACTTTGTTTGAACCCATGTTTTGTTAGGCCTCATTTTGTTTCCTGCAAAGATTTAGGATTGTAGTCACAGATGTGGAAGGCTCTATAATTTGAGCTATCCTCTTTCTGAATTGATCATGAAGACTACTATATAGTTTATTTTTCAATATTTCCTTAGAATATTCTATTGTGTGTTGCCCATCAATAATTAAAAAAATCTACATATTTCCTTGAAACATATTACTTTATTACCAATTATGCAAAGTTGTATGATGTCAAGGTACCCCCTCTTGTAAAAGGAATCAATAATCCATCTCTTTGTAAGGTGTTTGGATTTGCTACCATCGATTTCATCAATTCAAACACCTAATTCTTGTTGATTGATCTATATTGGTACTTTTTAGGTGTAATGTGACACCAATGGATACCGATTTTGAAAAAATTTCCATTAAATAAGAAAGTGGAGGAATTTATTTTGTTTTCACCTCCTTCTTTTTGAAATATTTTGGGGGAGAAACTCTCCTCCCAACCAAGCCTCAAGAGAATATAAGGTCCTCGAGCCACCGATGGATAATACTATGCTAGACTAAACATTTAAAAACCTCACTACCATCAGTTATCCTCTCCAACAACTCATCAGACCGAAAAATCAATAGGAAAACCAGAAAAATATTCAACAACCCCATGTAAAAACCACCCACAACAGTACCACAAACCAACAACAAAATCCCTCAACCTAGAAAACCAAATCTCGTACTACAAGTCTAGGCCTCCTAAGCAAATGCATCAACCCCCTTCCTTTCCCAAATTCCTCTTTTATGTATATAATTCAATTTATTCATTAATTTAGCTTTATTTTCCATGGATTACATGTGGCATAATTACACTTTAATCTTACTAATCTTACTTAATCATTTTTAACTGAGTTTTACTCATAATGTTGATGTGTTTATTTTCCCTTTATTTTATGTAATCTAATAAGTATCTATTTATTAATGTATTCTTAAAAATGACTATGCTTATGTTAACTAATTATTCCTCATTTGTTTTTGGGGTTTTACACTAGCCTTGAAGATAGTGTTTTTTTTAATGAAGAATGCATGTTTTAGTCCTACCCTAACCTAACTACTTTGCGATAATTAGGAGTTATTAAATAAATATATAAGGTCATTTTCATTGAATAATACCCATCAAAACGTTGGTGGATAGACACTTAAGGTAACATGCTCATGAATAATAAATAATTCTCACTATGTGGTTGGTTCTAATTAATGACGGGACCACAAGTAGTTAGGTTTTATCTAGTAAGAATCTATTTTTAGATATAGGGATCTATGTGATGTTTTGTCAAGGATTTTATTGGATCTCTAATCAAAGTAAAATGACCCTTAAAATATGCTTATGAAAATTTATGTCACTTCTAATATTATAAATACAATGGTTATATTCTGTGAGTATAATTTCATTGTCTCATTTATTTACTTTTCTACGCTAATATTTTTCATGTTCTATTGTTTATGTCGGTTAAGTACATTAATATCATTTTGAGGATTCTAAAGAAACCAATGGTACCTCTACATTTTATTGTAGCATCTCTTCAATAATTCTTAAAAACTAAGATCTCATCAAAAGATCACTTATATATGTCACTACCTCCAAGTAAATTTAGGGTTTCTATCAATTTGTCTCCTAAACTATTAAGAGTATTAACTTGAGGGACTCATAATACAATAAAAAATTAGTTTAAATTTTGTAACTAAAAATAAATATCAGATCATATTCCTCTAAGGAATCATATTGTCCTCGATTCATATAAACATTCCATCCATAATATATGTTTCTTTACAATAGATCTAATAGTTATTTGCGAATAATATATTCATTTAATCCTATGTATGAATATTATTTCCATCCAAACCCATAAACCACCAAAGTGATGAATCCTTCAAAGTTGAAACAAATAATCTAATTTTATAAGCATGAATCCCCTAATCAGAGGCTTTGTAGAAGAATTGAAATTTAAATTAAAAAGTGGTAGCATCCCCAACATCCCGTGTCTCCATTCCATGCAAATGAGGAAGGGTGATGGGGTAATATCATTTATTATTGCATCCTTATATATTTATCTAATGGGAGATTGCAAATCCATTGGATTTTATTTTTATGTTTCTACTACCATAGTGAACAAATAAAGAACCCTCCACAAATTTGAACAAGATCCAGAATAATCTATTTTTCCCTAATTGTGGGTTTATGACGACTAGTAGTAATCCCAAACCTAACTTCTATGGGAATACTTGTGGTAATGTCTATAAACACTAGCCCCTATTTATTAATATTTGTCTTCTCAACACTCCCTTCTAATTCTTTATATGTCTCACTTGAACTTCCAATAATATTTTTCTTAGAACATTGTAAGAAAATCTTTGTTCCTCAACTCACATTCTTTGCCGTATAATTTAGGAATCCCTTCTTATTTTACCTATTAATCTCTCTATTGGTATGGGTTTTGGGTAATTGAGTTGCGCATGGCAGCTGTGCAACCTCACATCGTACAACACAAGGCCATATTAGCGTGATGAGCGAAAGAATAACCGCTTTGAATATTTTATATGTTATTTGACCAAGTTTTGTTGTAATAGGTAATTAGCGGTTATAAGTTAGTTAGAAGTGGACCCTCAATGTAACAGCGCAAGCCTATTTATAGATTTAGTTTTGCAAATAGAAAATAATGATGATTAGAGCTACCAGTTGAGTCTAGGAGAGTCACATTAGAGGATAATCGAGACTTAAGATTTGACACGATCTAGTTTCGTGAAGAATTCCCTGTGTACCTGTGATTGATCTGGGTTTCTCCTAATGTATGCAGTCTCCGGTTTTGGAGAAGAATTGTGTAATGTGGTTCCGTTGCGCAAGATTAATATGATATGGTGATTGTGGCACAAATCTTGTCTGTTATTGCTGTTGTGATCTTCTATGTTATTGTTGTTGTGATCTGATATGTTATGATGCTGCGATCTGTTCTGTTATGATGGCATAATGTAGATGTGATCTGTTTTGTTGCTATGTCGATGCAATCTATTTTCTGCTACTGTCTGTTGCGCAATGAGTAGATATGTTTCTTGAATAATGCTACGATAATGTGATAGCTGTGTGATGATATGATGATTGCGTAAGTTATGAATACCCTCTACAAGTTGAATAAATAGTGTAAAGTCGACTGCTAGCTCTGGATCGGGAAATTATGGTGTCCTTCTGTCAGATCCCCATATCCTCCCTCCCCACTGCCAAAAACTCGGTTCCGACAGCTCTCCATTGAACGCCTCAAGTGAGACCTCATCTTCTCCGTAGACGTTGCTGGGCAGGGTAAAACCTATCTAGGCTAGTGCTCAAGGAGATTGCGATGTAGGGCGTCGACAGATTGGGAACCCCTATCGACGAGGCTTTGTTGGTGGGTTTCACCAAAAAATTGTTTCATTTTCGAGACCTAAGTTGTTGTTAAGAGGAGGATATGTTTTGGCATCCGACTCAACCGGAGATCGAAGGATGGTTTTATCTAAAACTGTGGGATTTTTCTGCAGCTGAAAATCAAAATCCGAAGTTGTCGACGGGCCACTGGATGGACAGGTATATCCACGATGGTCCTCACGAATGGTTCTTTTGTGAATTCCCTATCCTCTCATAGGAATGGATGGAAATTTTCACTAAGAAGAAGACAAACTTTCAAGGAGGAGAGCCTACATCTTGGACCCCAGATTTGATCCAGGAGTTACAAGAAACCAATAATAAGGCATCACGGGTAGTTGAAGTTCGGTTGGATAGTATCTTAGAATGATATATCATCGAGTTTATAGTCGACACGAATAAGTCCTTTAGTGAAGCAAAACGATAGTTCTTTAGTGGACCTTGAGGAAGGTTCCTATTGTCACTGCAGCTGGCCATTAAGCAACTAATCTATGAAAAAGGCATTCTAAAGATGGACCAAGAGTAGTGGAACTCTGGTGTGCAGAGGACGTAGGCGCCACGACAAAAGGGGGTGATGTATGAAAAGGTAAGAAGTAGATGGGCATGGGTTCTGGTGAGGAGAAAGGTTTCCAGAGAAGAGGTAGAGGACAAGAGAAGGCACTACCATGATTGAAGTGCAATTCCATGAAGAAAATCCATTCGGGATGAAGTGACCTTTTTGTGACGACGAGGATGACCAAGCCTAAGTTAAACCCGGAAGAACAACAGGATCGAACCCCAGCAGTAACGTGCCCACACCTTCGCACACTACTCCACCACAAGGAAACAATACATACTCTACGTCAACTTACCCGACGTGTGAGCAACAGTATAGTAATAGAGCACCAACAGGAGGAAGAAGGACCAGAATGGCGGGTGACGAAATGAAGTTACTAATATTCAATGGGAATGGTACTGATGATCCAGAGCAGTACTAGTTCTTATTTGAGGCGATCTGGACCACCCAACAAACTGTTGATGATGATGTGAAGAAAATTCAGCTAGCCACTACTCTAAGGGGCCGTGCACTGGAATGGTTCATGAGATTCACGTGGATACCTCAGGGGGGTACCGCAAAGACATTGGATGAGATCCAAATGGGGTTATTTGAAGAATTTAAGAAGCCAACATCTGAGGCTCAGTATATTACTGAATCGAACGAGATCAAGCAGTTCCCCAATGAGATGATTTGGGACTTTGATCAGTGGTTTATGACATTGATGGCTCAAGTTAGTTTTTAGATGAGCGATGTTCAGCACAAAGAATGGTTCATTGTTGTGCTTGTCCTGCATATCAGACATTTGCTAATGCAGCAAAAGATTGCAACACAGAGCGAGGCTCTGGAGACTGCGATGAAATTGGAGGCATCACTAGTAGGAGAATCTATGGTCAGAATGAACTAGATTTAAGCACAGTTGGCCAATTTGACGCTTCAACTACAAGATATCAAAAAGGCCAAGGAAGATCGTGATGATATTTGGTGCACCCATTGCCATGAAGGAGGACATACCAAGGACACCTGTTCAACGTTTCAGAATTATTTGTTTTCAGGAGCCCTGAATCCATTGAGCTATGCTAATGTACCATGGTTTCACATATGTCAAGTCTATGGGCATCAACATGAGAACTGTGATTACATGCAGAAGATGGTTACCAAGGCAGAAAATTTGTCTTGTACATTTTGTCGATTAGTTGGACATGATGAAAAAAACTGTCGTGCTTATGATTTGCTCCAGGAAAGGATGTACGATTCATACTTTGTGAAAGGTGAGGACCCCTAGATAGCACAAGCACAGCTGCAAGTAGTACAACCAACAGCATAGGTGCCATATACACCACCACCTCCATTGCAGTTTTTCCCTGCGCAACCACATCAATAGTTTATCATGCAACCATAGTTTGCACCTCAGTCACAAATGGTGGTACAACCGCAGTATAACCAGGCACCGCGACTACAGTATAATCATCCATAATATGTTCAAGCCACACACTATGTCCAGCAGTAACCTAACCCACTACAGTAACAAATGGCCCAACTGCAGTTTCAGGAAGGAGGAGTCCTAGGAGGATTCCATGGAGGGTTCAGAGGTTGAGGAGGAGGATTTGGTTGAGGAGGAGGAGGAGGTCGTGAATCAATCTAGTGCTACACCTATGAGGTATTTGGGCATTACCAGAGGGAGTGCCCTCATGCGCAACTCACATACTATGTAGCCAGTGATCATAATGTCAAAATTTTCCATCAGTTGATTGCAAAATGGCAAGCAGGAAATTTTCCGCAGTTACAAAATGTGCAGAATCAGAATCAACCTGCATTCCAAGTACAGATCCAGCCGATAATGCAGAACTAGGTCCCACCGCATATTCAGACACAGAACCAACCGATGACTCAACCATTGAATCAAAATCTTCCTTTGAAATTAAATAAAGGATTGACAGTTGCCACTATTCAAGTTGAGCCATGGATGAAGGATGTCGACGTTGGGATTGTCACTCATGATGCTGTGAAAAATGGAGACGATGGACCATGGCTACAAATTTGGCTTACTGGTAAGAAAAAGGTCGCATTTGATATTGCAACAGAGAAATATACCTTCTTTGACGCAAAGAATGTAATCGAGCGAAATACGGATAAGTTTCCAATTGATGATATGCCATTTGCTTTCGATCCATCTGTAGAGGCAGGACCATCGCGACAGCATGGTACCTTACGAATTTTTTTTGAAATTTGTCTATCACTGGCAAGGGACTCTAACACCCTTATCGAGCTTCAGACATTATTGCATGAACCGGAGAAGCGAGTGAAGGATTCCGCTGTGAATTCCTTGCAAAAAAAGAAGACAGGTAAGGAGATGAGGATGAATATCTAGATTGGAGATTATGAGGGTTGACTCGATCATTTTGTATCTTGGGTCCGATGTAAACATTCTGACCAAGAAAACCTAGTAGTTGATGGGAAAGCCAACATTGGGATGGTCGCCAGTACAACTGCGACTAGCAAACCAGGCAAAGAATCATCCCATTGGTCACGTTTCAAACATTGATGTTGACATTGAAGGTATGAAAATGCATGTTGATTTTGATGTGATAGAAGTTGTAGAAGACGGTGGATCCTGCCCCGCACTTGTAGGGATTGTATGGGATAACGATAGCATGGTAGTTATCAACTTCAAAAACCACATTATAGAATTTGAAAACCAGGATGTTAAGGTCATTGCTCCTATGGACCCTCAAGAAGGACGACGATATATTGAACCTGTAAAGGATGAAGTCAAGATCATTTGGGATCATGCTTATAACATCTATGAGGACTATATCCATCCTAATTTCGATGGTGAACTTGGATGGTGTAGTGCAAGTTCTGCATCCTCCGACTCTAGTGATGCTCTAGAAAATTGGCAGAATTGGTTGCATGAGGTATCATTCAGGAAATGCCGATTGATTACACAGTCTCTCTGACATGTTGCGACTGTGACTGTAGAGTTTCCCATTTATGAAGGACTGTTGGGACTATCAGAGTTCTTTCAGGAATTTGAAGAGAAATTTTTTGAACTGAAAAGGATATTGGCTCTCGATGTAGCACTGAAGGCTACTCCGGCTCGATGGTGGGCGACACACAAACAAATGATCCATGACTAGTAATAGTGTCGAATATTGATGATGGTCCAATTTAGCGATATAGAGGTCTATCATGCTGGGAGATATGATGGATGAAATGATCCCATCTGACATTTATTCGAGTGTCAAACTCTATGGGTGTTGTGACCCAAGAATGAATGGGTCCACACTTTTGTTCACACTCTGGAAGAAATGTCGAGATCCTGGTATGTGGCGGCAGAGTTGCACAAGACTATCACCACTTGGAAAGAGTTGTCTGTTTGTTTTGCGCAGATGTTTAGTTTTCAGGACATCAACCCAGAGGTAGGTAATGCTTTACAAATCATCCGCGATGTCATACTCAAGGTCACCATTGTTTCCTATCCAATTGATCCACATGCGCATTATTCAATTCAATCCATGATGGCCTGTTACAACTTGTCGAGGGAACCTGAAGATGATGATGAGTTGTGGAATGTTAATATTCCAGAGTCTAAAGGAAGCTGTAATGTTGCAACCCATGACATACCAACGAACTCGATGAATCAACCACTGAATATCCATAAAGTGAACATTGGGTCAACAGAGAACCCAAAATTTTCCAATGTCAGAGACTACTAGGACAAGGAGACCATGGCTAGGATCACGGACCTACTACATGAATTCTAGGACCTTTTTCCAACACGGTTTTCAGAGATGGAGGGAATTTTAGGAGACTTGGGGGAGACAAAAATCATGTTGAAACTAGATTCCAAACCGGTGTGACAGAGGCCGTATCGACTGAATCCATGATATAAGGACCGTGTGAAGGCAAAGATTGATCGGATGCTTGATGTTGGGATCATCAAAACTGTGGAAGAATTTGAGTGGATAAGTCCTTTGGTATTTCAGGTCAAAAAGATAGGAGAAATCCACATTTGTGTCGACATAAGGAAGTTGAATGATGCATGTGTACATGATCCGTTCCCGACCCCTTTTACAGATGAAGTTCTTGAAGGTGTAGGCGGCCAGGAGATGTATTCTTTCATGGATGGCTTCTCAGGATACCACCAGATCTGGATTGCGAAGGAGGATCATTACAAGACTACGTTTGTCACTGAGTGGGGTTGTTTTCAATATACAGCCATGCCATTTGGACTGAAGAATTCACTAGCTGTATTCTCTCGCATAGTTATTGTTGTATTTAAATATTTTATTCAAAATTTCCTACAGGTGTATATGGACGATTGGACTATCTATGGCCTGATTAGGGACCATCTGGACAACATATGACTGATGCTGGAAAGGTGTTGACAGCATCAAATCTCCTTGAACTATAAAAAATGTATTTTTTGTGAACCATTTGGCATGTTACTAGGACACATTGTCTGCAAGGAAGGTCTGTTGGTCAACCCAACAAAAATCACGCTAATCCTCATTCTACCACCATCGACTAATGTCAAAATGCTTCGGGACACACTAGGGCATACTGGATACTATCGCAAGTTTATCAAAGGATATGCTACGATTATCACCCCCATGGAGAAGTTATTAAAGAAGGATGCAGCCTATGAATAGACTCAGGAATGTCAAGGAACTTTTGACACTTTGAAAGCCAAGATGGAATCTGTGACCATACTAGTTTTTCCTGATTGGGATAAGGAGTTTCATGTGCACGTCGACACTTCCTCTATCACGTTGGGGGTCATTCTTGCGCAACCAGGTGAGGGTGACCTAGATCACCTGATCGCATATGCTAGTAGAAAGGTGTATTTTGGTGAACGAAATTATACAACGACGGAAAGGGAAGGCTTGGCGATGGTTTATGCATTGCAAAATTTCCAGCACTACTTGTTGGGTGGACATTTCAAGATGTTCATTGATCATTATGCTTTGCAATACCTGGTCAATAAGCCTGTGTTGGGGGGGCACATCTGTCGATGGATGTTACTCTTCCAGGAGTTTGATTTTGAAATAGTTGTCAAGCTAGGACGATTAAATGTTGGCCCTAATCATCTGTCTCGCATGGAGAATGGGGAAGAACTAACCAATATTGATGATGGATTACTAGATGCACAACTGTTCCATGTTGACATCGCATATGATCACTATGCACCAATTATTTAGTTTTTGGCCATTGGTGTCGCCCCAGAGGACATGTCGACTAGACAAAAGAAGCATCTAGTTGTAAAAGCTTCTGATTTTCAACTAATTGCAGGACAGTTATATAATCTTGGACTGGATGAAATCCTGTAACGGTGTATTTTATCGCATGACAAGGGTCCCATTCTCGAAGAAGCACATACAAGAATTGCGGGAGGTCACTATGGAGGTTAGGCTACTATGCGGAAGGTGTTGTGCGCTGGACTATGGTGGCCTACGTTGCATAACGATGCCGCAGACTATGCGGGGAGCTGCGACATCTACCAGTGTTTCGGTAAACCATCACAACGGGATGAGATGTCATTGGTACCGCAGGTGACTCTACAACCATTTGATAAATGGGCTATGGATTTCGTGGGTCTGATTAGTCCATCAGGGAAGCATACTAGTTCACGATACATCATCACTGCAACCAAATATCTCACTAGGTGGGCGGAAGCTGCACCAGTTGTAGATTGTACTACTGCGATGACAGCATGATTCATCGTTGAAAACATCATGACAAGGTTTGGGTGTCCTAGGATCTTGATGAGTGACCGAGATAGTCACTTCATCAACTAGATTATGAAAGCGCTAACTGAGGAGTTACAGGTTCAAAACAAGAGGAGTACACCATACCATCCATAGGCGAATGGGACCATTGAGGCATTCAACAAAATCTTGGAGACAATGTTGACTAAGGTATGTAACACTAACCGTGATGACTAGGACTTAAAAATTTCAGCGGTCCTATGGGCCTATCACACTACTTGTAAATGGCTAACTGGTCAGACACCATTTAAGTTGGTCTATGGGTAAGAGGCAATCATGCCCATGGATTATATTATTACCAGCTTGTGCATTTCTACAGAGACGGGCATGGATGATGCAGAAGCATTAGAAGAATGAATTGTGTAGTTAATACAGCTTGAAGAAGACCTTTTTATTGTTGGCTTCCACCAGTACATTGTGAAGGATCGACAGAAGGCATGGCATGATCACCACCTTAAGAAAAAACAATTTGTGACAGGAGATTTGGTGTTGTTATATGACAGTAATTTCATCAAGCATCTAGGTAAGTTGCAAATGCACTAGTTAGGTCCCTATCTTGTTCATTCCATTACTTCTGGAAATGCAGTTCAACTACAATAGTTAGATGGTGCAGTATTACCGACGCTTGTCAATGGGAGTCGCTTAAATCCCTACAGGTCAAGGCTGACGATGCGCACCACTTGAGGCGCTATAAAAAAAAATGAATATTTTAGTGCAGAATAGCAAGGAGAGCCCCGGGGGAGAGGCTATGCAAGGTTATAGTTGTTCGCGATAACTGGTCGACCACTTGCGACAATGGGGTGGTCAAATCAAGTAATAAATGCATGTAGTTAAATGAGTTGTTTGGCGATGCTTGTTGAAGTGACCCACATTAATGAGTGATCTGACCATTAGAAGAGTAAGATCGCTGACAGATTTGGCATCATTAATACCCAATTTAGCAATAATGGTGAGGATAGATTTGGCAATGATGAATTTTGAATTGGAGGTGGCTATAAAACAACGTGCAAGATGTGTAAGGATGGAATTGTTGAGTTCAACAAGCAGAGAGTGTGAAGCAAAGTAGGGAATTGTGAAGTGTGGTGAGAACTGTTGAGTGAACTGTAGTGTTGTAGTTTAGAGCCATCGAGAGTAGTTGAAGGGTTGAGGCGTGAGCATGCTGAGCGACCTCGACGCCATGGATATTTCTAGTGAGTACGAGTCCCCGATTCAACCCAATGTGGTAGAAGAAGAGATAATGAGTATGCCAGTCAGTTCGTCATCCATTCCCAAGCAGAAGCAGCAGGCTCAAAGGCCCAGCCCCATGCCACCGCAGAAGAGGCAAACTCGCAGCTCGACGAGAGTGCAAGAAGAAGGAACTACATAGACCGAGCCGTCAATCTCGGGAGATGTTGAGTTCATGGCACCTCAAGGTGTCTCTTTGCATGAAATTTTGGGCTATGTCACTCCTACGTGTCCAGGAGCCAAGCTGAGGTAGCTGTCAAAGAATCAGAAGTACCCACCAAAATTGTCGTCGTTGCTAGAGGGGATGAAGTGCTTGGTTGAAATCATTCCTGCACTCATAAGGTTGAAATTTGAAGACCATGACCTGCTACTTATCAAAGATGTTAGGGATGAGCCTTATGAGTCAATCTTGGTAGGGATTGGTGCCCCAATTCAGTGAATTCCCCAACCATGGGTGAGTGGGCTAGATAAATCAGGATTGTTGGGGCTCATCAATATGCCTCATTTTGGGTGATTGAATGAAGCTCATGCGTGCATGAATCAATTATTGGCTTTCTTTCATGGAGGGACACTTTGGTTGAACACGTTGATTCTTGTGACAATAGATTTGATCGCAAGCATCACGGGATTGCCGAAGGCTGAGGAAGATCCTGCGTAGTATATCCGCAGGTGAGATATGGACAAAACACTTTCCAAGCAGCTGAAGGAGTGCTTTGGTTTACAGCGTGATGATCATGCTTATCGCATCAACAACATTAACTTACAGGCAGTGCACATTGGTGCACAGATTCTGGCAAGCAAAGTAGTTCAGGGAAACCAACCAGTATAATGGAATTCGGGTGTTGTTGCCTTTGCCCAGAAGTGTGCTGAAGGGGTGCAAATGAATTGGTCTCTATTTTTACTGAACCAGTTGCTAGAAAAAGCGATGGCTGCTCAGGATGGGAATTCATTTTCATATAGTTGGTTCCTGATCCTTATTGCGCTAGTTGCCTAGATGGAACTAGCCAATTACCAACCAATGGAAGTTGATGTGAAAAAGGTGTACCAGTGTGCACAGTATCAAAACTAATGGTGGGTCAAAGAACCCAGTCGACAAATGGACTATGCCATCCACTTTTGGAAGTATTGGAAAGCATTGCAAGCTATGGTCATTGCCATTCCCTGAGTCTCTCCTTATGCCACGGCCAAGTGCCAGTGGATCCTTTGGTTTTCCATCGGGCCCCATTCTATTACATACAAGAGCACTGGGATCCTGACAAGTAGTGGTTGCCTTTGCCATACAAAGTCACAATAGAGGAATTGGATGCCATCATCCAAGAATGGTCAATGGACTGGAAAAATCCAGTCACTTAGGAGGAAATATCTAAGGAGTAGCCACTGGATGCCCCAGAAGAGCCTACCCACAAGGACCTTAGCACTCACAACTCTGACAATGAGTCATCAATAGACCCTAAGGATGCAACACAGCACATGCGGGAGGAGACTCGCACCAAATGTTTCTAGGAGTATGAAGTAGGTAGTTGTACTAAGTCGGGAATGGAGGATCAACTGCAGCGGCTTATCAAAGCGGACACTAACTCATCCGTGGATGTGACAAAGGAAATTCGAGAGTCAAACCATGAAGAATTCGGAGTGGTAAGAGATCAATTAGATTCTATTTTTGGTATTATTTCTAAACAGACATCTATGCGACCCATACTGTAGGACATTTCATCGATTAGCACTAAGCTCTGGGCTAGGAATGTGCAAGTTCCCTAAAATGTGATCGACGTGAATAATGAGGAAGTTCACGAGTTGTTGCGACCAATCCAGAGTGTGGATTTGGACCTGAACACGTTGTCCGCGATGGATTTAGTGGAGCTGCAACACGTTGCCACCTTGGAATTGGTAGAACAACAAAGAGAGTTGACTGAAGGTTATGTCCAGTCCTAGAGTGTCACAGAGAAGCTGCAGAAACAGGCCGACGAGCTACATCAGGTTTGGGTGCAGCTTCCAAAATAAAAAGTTCAGGAAATCGATGCCTTGAAGGCGACACAAGATGAACTGCAACAAAAGGATGCTGAGGAGATTACATAATTGAAAAAGGCACAAGATCGCCTGATCGTTGAGTAGGCCCAGATGTGTGCCAGGTGCGTCGAGGTCGAGCAAGCTGTTTCTGAAGCCTGCCAGCACATTTTTGAGAACACGACCGACCTCACCCCAGTCGAAAAGTTCAAATGATTGGGGAAAACTATCGTTCAACTTTAGGATAATAACCTAATGCTCCAGGCCCTGGTACAACCGATGCCACCACTAGAGCTGGTTGCGGAAAGGAAAACCTCCATTAAGGACATTGCGAATAAGTTCTAAGGCATGGAGCAAGAGGATAAAACCATTATGGAAGCGACAACACAATTTTGGTAGAGCATTTTCCAACACAATTAGCTTGATTAGCTGACTGCACAAGTACAAGAAGCAGAAGTTCAACTCATGACCTTGACGACATCGATGAGGGATATGCCACTGATGGTGCAGATCACGTGGGATGAGGAACTAAAGGATTTACAGTAGCGAGTTGCCCGAGCACAGGAACTCGAATAAAAGCATCGCGCTCAGCTTGATGAGTTTCAGTAAATCGGTGGACAGTTGGTTGTCAAAGCAGTCACCACGTTGCAGGCGGTTCAAGAGCATCGACATGCGGTTGATAGCACGACCTGAGAGGAGCACCCGGTGAAGTAGACTTTGACAAATTGTCAAAGTACTGTCGACAAAGTCCAGCTGCATGAACAGGAGATTGCGCAACAATTTGAATATTTCAAAGCGTGGACATCGGCACACACCATGTCAACCTAACATGTCTTGAGGACAAGCCACAAGACTATGTTGGGGGCTTATTGGCAGGGATTTTGGGTAAGTGAATTATGCAGCATCGTGGCAGCTGCGCAACCTCATATGGTATCATGTAAGGCCGTATTAGAATGATGAGTGGAAGAATAACTGCTTTGAATATTTTATATGTTATTTGACCAAGTTTTGTTGTAAAGGCCATTAGCAGTTATAAGTTAGTTAGAAGTGTACCCTCAATGTAACGGTGCAATCCTATTCATAGATCTAGTTTTGCAAATAGAAAATAATGACGATTAGAGCTACCGATTGAGTCTAGGATAATCGCATCAGAGGATAATCGAGACATAAGATTTGGCATGATCAAGTTTTGTGAAGAATTCCTTATGTACCTGCAATAGATCTGGGCTTCTCCTAATGTATGTAGTCTCTTGTTTTGGAGAAAAATTGTGTAATGTGGTTCCATTGCGCAAGATTAATATGATATGGTGATTGTGGCACAAATCTTGTCTATTATTGTTGTTGCGATATTGTATGTTATTGATGTTGTGATCTGATCTGTTATGATGCTGCGATCTGTTCTGTTATGATGGCATAATGTATATGTGATCTAGTCTCTTCTTGCTATATCAAAGTGATATATTTTGTTGCTATTCGATGCAATCTGTTTTCTGCTACTATCTGTTACGTGATGAGTAGATATGTTTCTTAAATAATGGTGCGATATTGTGATAACTGTGTGATGATATGATGATTGCATAAGTTATGAATACCCTCTGCAAGTTGAAGAAATAGTGTAAAGTCAACTGCTAGCTTTGGATCAGGAAGTTATGGTGTCCTTTCCTCAGATCCCCATATCCTTCCTCCCCACTACTGGAAACTCAATTCCGACAGCTCTCCCTTAAATGCCTCGGGTGAGACCTCATCTGCTCTGTAGATGTTGCTAGGCAGGGTAAAACCTGTTTGGGCTAGTTCTCAAGGAGATTATGTTGTAAGGCATCAATAGAGTGGGAACCCCTGTTAACGAGGCTTTGTTGGTGGGTTTTGCCAACACTCTACTTGTATACATTATAGTTAATATATTTTGTTAGAAATTGACCTAAATTATCCCTAGTGGATATTGTTACCTCTTTTCAATTTTGTTGTAGATTGAATCAGTCCCCTATATCTATTTTTAGTATTCCATTACTAAAATTTTCATCATGATGTCACTACACTTTAACGTGTGCATTCTCTACCACAAGATCACAATGCTACAACATTCACTAATGAATACTAGGCCTTGAACTTCTCACTAGGAACTAATACATAATCACATTTACATCCACGTAATCGAAACAAATAATGGTAAAGAGAGAGGGATATTATACATTAATATGAAGAAAAAAAATTCTAACTTCACACAAATTCAAGGAGGTTTAAGAATTAACTAACAATTTGTTTTATCAATCAACATAACTAACTTAATAAAATACATGTTACTTATCTAGTGTTAAATGAAGAGTCCCTGGTTGCATAAGCTCCCTTTCCCTTTATCTACCAACACCTTCCACAACAACATATTTTAGGGTAACAACTGTCCTCCCAACCAACCATCATTACAAACTTAGGTCTTTTATCCCCCAACAAGTACTCCTATTCCAGAATAAACATTCACAAACCTCACTACCTTAAACTCTCCTCTCTAATATCTCATCAAACTAGAAAACGCATCAGGAAAACCAAAAAAGAATTCAGCAACCCTAGGTAAAAGCCACCCACAACAATACCACAAACCAACAAAAATATCCCTCAACCCAAAAAACCATATCTCATACTACTAGTCTATACTATGGAAATTGAACCGAGTGATAGATTAATTTTACTCACAACAATTATCAATTGAACATGCAAAATCACTCACAAAAGAGACTGAATAATGAGTTGCACACTAAACTGTATTGAATAAGTGTACAATAGCCAACCCTGTAATAACATAGGCTACTACATTAAATAATTACATAGGAGATTTGAATGCATGAGGAGGAAATTCGAATCTAGTCAAAAGCAGGCTTACTAAAAATAAGCAAATCCCCCATAGGTGCATAAAGTAGTTTTCAAATCAGTCATGGAGCTCACGAATTGGAAAAATCACTTAGGAAAGCTAAAGAGTGATGGAATGAAAACTCATACACGCTTTTCAAAGGAGAAAAGAGTGGAGGATGTGTAGGACAAAAAACTAGTCAACCTCACTTAGTCAAGCTTTTCCATTTGCCTTAAAACACTGAAAAAGCAGGGAATAAAGCAGAAAAAGCAGAAGGGTGCTTAGGCGGCCAGGAATAAAGTAGATTTGATTCCTTGAGGTTTTCCAAGCACTACATGAGTCAAATAAGGCAAGTTTGACCACTATGGATAGGTAAATGACAACTTACACAAGGTGGGACACATGAACTAGGCAAATAAGACAAAAATAACGAAATTAATGGCTAAGGTAGCTAACTATGGGTTGATTATTCTAACACCCCCCCTTAATCCTGACTTATGAGTAATATATCAGAAAATTATAGGGCCTAGCAACAAGGCTTAGTCACCCTTTCCATACTGCATGTCCATTTAAACAAGGAAAGAGGCAAAAACCACATGGGAAAATCCTCCCTTAAACATTGATTGTAGAACAAAATTTGGAAATCTTGTCTTCACTCATGCTTCACAGCATGATCAACAATCCCCAGCAATTATTTGATATTGCTGAAGGTCTTCTCACAAAATTCTTTGGTGAAGATATCAGCTACTTTTTCTGAAGATGAACAGAAGAGTAGGTGAATGGTGCCATCATGCATAAGCTCTCTGATGTAGTGCATATGGATCTCAAAGTGTTTGGTTCTTTGCTTCTAAACTGGATCTTTGCAGATTCGAATGGTACTCTGGTTATCATAGTAGATGGTAGTTGAGTACTCTGATTTGAAGCCACACTCTCCAAGTAAACCCTGCAACCATAAACATTGAGTTGTTGCATTAACAACTCCTCTGTACTCTGCTTCTGTAGATGAGAGTGCAATGGCACTCTGTTTCTTGCTTGACCAGCTGATTGGCCCTTCTACAAGTATGAACACATATCCTGATGTGAAATTTCTATCTGTGCTATCACCTGCCCAATCACTGTCAGTAAATCCAATCAAATCAAGATCAGATTTTGCTTTATAGAAGATCCCATGTGTCCTTGTTCCCTGAACAAAGTTAGGGATCCTTTTGGCTGCTTTCCAATGGATCTCATGAGGATGATCCATGTATCTAGAATCCACACTTACTGCATAAGAAAGATCAATTCTAGTATTTGTAAGATACAACAAACATCCAATCAATTGCCTATATAGTGTATTGTTTACCATAGGTGAAGAATCAACTTCTTCCAGCTTCACTCCTGAAAGGAAAGGAGTCTTGCTTGGTTTGCAATCCTTCATTTTGAATTTGTTCAGCAAGTCCAAGGCATATTTGGAATCATGCACCTTGATTCCAGCTTTGGTTTGAGCAATCTCAAACCCCAAAAATTGGCTTAAGAGCCCCAAATCTGTCATGGAGAAGGCTTGGTTCATTGCACCCTTCAAGGAAGCAATCTCATCCTTTGAGCTTCCTGTAATGAGGAGGTCATCAACATATAACACAATGATCATTAATGAACCATTAATTAACTTCAAATAGACATTTGGATCTGATTTGCACCGAACAAAATTCATTGATAGGAAGAAGCTATCAATCTTGGCATACCAAGCCCTGGGGGCTTGATTTAGCCCATACAATGACTTTCTCAACCTGCACACAAGAGAAGGGTAAGTAGAAAATCCTTGAGGCTGCTGCATATATATCTCTTCAGTGATATCTCCATTCAGGAAGGCACATTTTACATCCATGTGATGTACCTCCCATTGCTTTGAGGCTGCAATGGCTAAGGCTATCCTGATGGAGTCCATCTTCGCCACTGGTGCAAAGGTCTCATTGTAATCTATGCCATGAACCTGTGAGTAGCCCTTGGCTACCAATCTAGCCTTGTACTTCAGAGGTGAACCATCAGCAGCAAATTTGGTCTTGTAGACCCACTTACACTGAACTAACTTCCTCCCTGGGGGAAGATCCACTAGCTCCCATGTGTTGCTCTTCTGGAGTGAGCTGAACTCTTCCTTCATGGTTGCTTGCCATCTTGGATATCCTGCTACTTCTTCATATGTTTTAGGATCTGATTCCACCATCAAATAGCATTTCTCAGCAAACATAGGATTGTTAGGGTACACAGGGTACTCCCAAAGGACCAAACACCAAGAATAGCCACTTCACACAAACAGATCACAGATCAATACACCAATGTTTGTCACGTGGTTAAAACCCTCGAGACGGAAATAGTCCATGGCCCCAGCCAAATAGCTACTTGGAGCAATTTATTATGCAAAAGAAATAAAGTTACTTGAGCTTCTCATAATCGATCAACTAGCCAAGGACCCTCTATGATCTTTAAATAGAGATCATAGACCAATCAGGTGTTAAGCCATGGATCAATGGTAGGCATGATCTAAGACAAGTTGAACCGTCAGATCACTCTATGTCTAGAACATATCATGACCGTCGGGTTAGAATATTTACAAATGCATACTAATGCATACTAAAGAAACACACTTTTACCTAACGGATATATTACACAAGTTGATCTTAACTAACTCCTAAGTGTCTAAATATCCTAACATCCCCCCTTAAGAACAACTTGGGATAGGATTGAAGGATTTACAAAAGTGACACTATTAGGAGAAGGAAGGAGGAATTAGAGCCTATCCCCCCTTAAGGACACATTCCTGAACTCCTAAAATAGACCGTAGTTTAGAAAACTTCGCTTCTGTAAGAGACTTGGTGAAGATGTCTACAACTTGATCATCTGTAGGACAATAGAGCACTTCAATAACATGATCATGAACAAGATTTCTGATGAAGTGCATGTGTAGCTCAATGTGTTTGCTGTGTTGATGTAGAACTGGATCTTTGGCAAGTTTGATGGCACTTTGATTGTTGCACCAAAGTGGAGTAGGCTGCTGCTGCTCGAATCCAAACTCTGAAAGGATCTGTCGAAGCCATAAAGCTTCCTGACTGGCATTAACTGCGGCTCGATATTCTTCTTCTGCTGAAGAAAGAGCAAGAGCTTGTTGTTTCTTACAAGCCCAAGTGACAGGTCTAGATCCGAGACTGAAAACATAACCTGCAGTAGACTTTCGATCATCAGGATCACCGGCCCAATCTGAATCAGTGAAACCAACCAACAAAGGCTTCCCCCCTGTACTGTAATGAATCCCAAACTGAATTGTACCTCGAATATACCGAAGTATTCTTTTTGCTACTTCCCAGTGACTTTCATGAGGAGTTTGCGTGTAACGGGAAACACGACCAACAACAAAGGAAAGGTCAGGATGGGAATGAGACAAGTATAAAAGACTACCAACAAGCTGACGATACAAGGTGGCATCTACTTCAGGGGAAGTACAAGTGGTAGAAAGTTTGACTCCAGACTGGAAGGGAGAAGGGGCTGGTTTACAATATTCCATGTGGAAGCGACGAAGAAGGTCACAAGCATACTTAGACTGGGAAAGAAATATTCCTTCTTTGCTTTGCAAGACTTGGAGACCAAGAAAATAATGCAAATGTCCTAAGTCTGACATTTCAAAATTTTTCTTAAGACTGGATTTCACATGGGTTATAAGGTTAGGGTCACTACCAGTAATGATAATATCATCAACATAAAGAACAAGTATGATGAGATGGTTTCCTAATTTATTGGTATAGACATTGGGGTCAGAATGACATCTAGAAAAACCAGTGTCAAGGAGACATTAGAGGAATTTTGGGGTCTAAAATGGGCCTCCTAAGGAAAATAATAAAATAATAGTTAAAATAATAAAATAATGGTTAAAATAATAAAATAAT